>JAQIUQ010001547.1:490000-763067 GCA_030378365.1 Hybognathus amarus
AAATCATATACAGTAGAATCATGCTTAAAAACACTGAGAAGACCATATAAACTGCATAGGAACATGCTAAAAAACATCCAGACCACCATAGCAACACAACAACACACTAAAAAAACATGAAGAACACCATACCAATGCATAGCAATGCTAAACAATAATCAGAATACTGTAGCAATGCACAACATGCCAACATGCTTCAATCATCAATGCAAGTTATAAACTGTTTACCACATACAATACCATGGCGCTGTAGCAAGCATTTGCAGTGTCAAGCACCACTCACCCAGTATTTAGTTATTTACATGATTTCTTCTTCTGTAGGAAGTGAATTGTAGAGAAATAAGTGTTAGCTGCCTCTCAAACTATTTTTAACTTTCGAAAGCATTGCTTGGACATCACATCTGGTCGGGTTTAGGGGCATAGAGAAACTCTCTGAACTGGTGTTTGTGTATGTATGTAAGTGTGTGCGTGAATGTGTGAGCATGTCCTGTCTCTAGTAAGAGTGGAAATCGTCCATTAGGATCAGAGACCAACAGTAACACGCATACCCGCCCGGGGACAGTGTAACTCAATCCAGAGCAAACAATGACAGCTAGAGGAGCTGAACATTTCTGGCCCTCATGTGACTGGGGCCTGTTGGTGGGGCTCTGTATTGATGCACGCTATGATAGTCAGTCCTCCTAAACTGCTAGATTAATGCAAAGACAGGGAATCCACCTCCCATAAAAAAAAAATATATATATACACACACACACACACACACATATATATATATATATATATATATATATACACACACACACACACATACACACACTCACCGGCCACTTTATTAGGAACACCTGTCCAACTGCTCGTTAACACTTAATTTCTAAGCAGCCAATCACATGGCGGCAACTCAGTGCATTTAGGCATGTAGACATGGTCAAGACAATCTCCTGCAGTTCAAACCGAGCATCAGTATGGGGAAGAAAAGGTGATGATTGTTGGTGCCAGAAGGGCTGGTCTGAGTATTTCAGAAACTGCTAATCTACTGGGATTTTCACGCACAACCATCTCTAGGGTTTACAGAGAATGGTCCGAAAAAGAAAAAACATCCAGTGAGCGGCAGTTCTGTGGGCGGAAATGCCTTGTTGATGCCAGAGGTCAGAGGAGAATGGCCAGACTGGTTCGAGCTGATAGAAGGGCAACAGTGACTCAAATAACCACCCGTTACAACCAAGGTGGGCAGAAGAGCATCTCTGAACGCACAGTACGTCGAAATTTGAGGCAGATGGGCTACAGCAGCAGAAGACCACACCGGGTGCCACTCCTTTCAGCTAAGAATAGGAAACTGAGGCTACAATTTGCACAAGCTCATCGAAATTGGACAATAGAAGATTGGAAAAACGTTGCCTGGTCTGATGAGTCTCGATTTCTGCTGCGACATTCGGATGGTAGGGTCAGAATTTGGCGTCTACAACATGAAGCATGGATCCATCCTGCCTTGTATCAACGGTTCAGGCTGGTGGTGGTGGTGTCATGGTGTGGGGAATATTTTCTTGGCACTCTTTGGGCCATTTGGTACCAATTGAGCATCGTTGCAACGCCACAGCCTACCTGAGTATTGTTGCTGACCATGTCCATCCCTTTATGACCACAATGTACCCAACTTCTGATGGCTACTTTCAGCAGGATAATGCGCCATGTCATAAAGCTGGAATCATCTCAGACTGGTTTCTTGAACATGACGATGAGTTCGCTGTACTCAAATGGCCTCCACAGTCACCAGATCTCAATCCAATAGAGCATCTTTGGGATGTGGTGGAACGGGAGATTCGCATCATGGATGTGCAGCCGACAAATCTGCAGCAACTGTGTGATGCCATCATGTCAATATGGACCAAACTCCCTGAGGAATGCTTCCAGCACCTTGTTGAATCTATGCCACGAAGAATTGAGGCAGTTCTGAAGGCAAAAGGGGTCCAACCCGTTACTGAGCATGGGGTACCTAATAAAGTTTGTTTGATTGTTTTGGCTTTACAGCAGCTCTGGAATAAAGTTATTGTCCAGCTAAGGTTAGTTTTTATTGTTTTTCCTTTCCGTCGCAATGAACATTTATTAACTTAGGGGGGTGCTAACATGACAACACTACTAAGCAATTATACAGAAAACCCGTATAATGCGATCCGGGTGCTCATTTGAACAAAACAGTGCCTGGTTGCTCAAGAACGCAAACCAAGAGATAGGTTCCAAGATACAAGCCTTGAAAACTAATTATACACAATTTTTTATCGCTTCCGCATAGCCACGTGAAACCGAAATATCCCGACAACTGTTTATCTGTACAGAGGTAAAGGGAAGAGAAGGAGGTCTTCGCAGGGGAGAGACTAGTTGACACTTCAGGACTGCGTTGTCGTCGTGTCCAGGCACAGGTCCTTCCTCAGATCCGGATGCTGCCTGGATTCAGCAGACTGTGGTTTATTCACTATTATAGTATATTTATATAATTCTATATTTCTAGCACCGATTCGCGCGCTTCAGGGCACCGAAGTGACTGTTCAACCAAATCCAGAGGCCAGTCTCGAGTGACGGGTTCCCTTAGTAGAATATCTGACAGCAGGGAAACTACTGCCAAATATATCTCATTGGGTCCTGCATATAATAGAAAAGGGTTACAGAATTCAGTTCGGTTCTTGTCTACCCAGATTTCTAGGGGTCCTAGAAACTATGGATCTTCCATATTTTTGATTTAGAGGATTTAACGAGTTTAGAAAATTCTTCCTCTCCAATTAGCCTGGCTAACGTCAGACCACATCTCATTGATGCGTCACATAGACGTCATAATCGTCTTGCTCCATTCCCATTCTGTGATTGTTCCCCTCGCTGAGGCGAGAATCTGGTCCATGGTATCCAGACTGCCTAGCAGCGTGAACAAATCACGCTGCGCAAAGGCAGCATGGGGAAACCCAGGCTTCTCTCCTATAGCAATGAATCAATCAATTTTTTTCCTCAGGGAGACTACAATGCACTGCCTGATGCGACACTGATACTGTAGTAGATGGTTGCTGTAATTTTCACCCTGAATTAATCAATCTTGTACAGTAAGTAAAAAAGTTCATAAAGTCATTACTGCTGTGCTGCTTGGAAACGTTCTGGGGTTGAAGCTTTATTTTCTGTTAATTTAGCAACTGTTTCAAATAAATACCAAGGGTTTTGTTTATGTTCTTCTAATAAGGTTAAAAAATCAGCAGATCTAGAAGCTTTTAAGGCATCTCTGTACGCAATCATGCTCTTTCCATGAACTCTTTAGCTTAGACAAGCTATCTGGGATGCTGAGGAGATAAAACTGATCAAGATTATTATTAATAAAGCGATCTTTAGTGGCAGAAATGATAGGTCTAGCATATTTTGTAACCGACCTTGCAGCCTTGGCTAAATTAATTATACACAAGATAGATAGTACTAACTCTAACTCTGTCTCAGTATAAAATAAATAATAAAATAAAAATAAATAATAATAAAAATGATTAAGATTTACATTCTTTTAGCTTATATACAAACATTAATTACTACTGTCCAAAAGTTTTTGAAAGAAGTCAATTTAAAATAACGATTTTCTATTTTAACATATTTTTAAAAAAAATTCAGCATCGTTAGACCAGATCATATGATCCTTCAGAAATCATTATAATATGCTGATTTGGTGTTCAAAACTGTGAGAGGTTTTTCCAAGATATATTGATTAATGGAAAATTCAAAGAAAGAGCATTTATTTGAAATACTAATCTTTTGTAATATTATAAATGTCTAACACAGTTTAAAACTGTCACTTTTCATCAACTGTAATGCATCCTTAAAAAGTAATGCATCCATCCAAGAAAATATCAGTGATATATCTTGAAAATATATTAAAAAATGTTAAATATATATACGTTTTTAAAGAACCCGCACCATGAATAGAATCATAGCTACTGTTTGTAGTCTAATGTGGAATATTTCTTGAAAGTATTTATCATGCCTCTGCATGAGCACCATATGAATGCTAGACATGTCACTAGACAGGAAAATCAAACGCCAAGCACTTGAGAACATCAGCTTTAGCGCTTGAGACTCTACACGCAAACCACTTTCTTTTTATGACACCGCAATGTCTACAAATAACCCTTTAACTCCTCAGAAAGATATTGTCATCACTTTCTATCCAGTGACCTCATCCTTTTATCCCCACTTTTGGACTTTATTGAAAGTGTGAGGGTGTTTCCAGAGACTAATTATGAGAATGGGAGACGTAAAATAAAAACGGAGAAGTTAAGCTGTATGTGTTTTCACTGTTTCCAACGGACACACAAACCCGTCTGCCGTTGCTTTACAATGCTTTGTTCTGATAAGTCTCTGAATGAAAGTGCAAATGTAGAAATTGTAGCTAGTTTTAGCATGATATCAAATAGCTGGCTACCTCACATGATAGTTTGTGGTCTAAAGCAGGCCAGATAAAGTGGTTGAGAGTGTCACTTGTAGACGATGGTGTAAAAAGGTCCCCAGATGTGACTGCAGAGGAGTGGTAAAGCCAGACAGTCCCTCAGTCATCTAGTTACACAGCCCTGACGCATGTGGTCTGCATTAGAGCTTCACGCTAATTGAAACAAATGACTGCGGGAGAAACGCTCTCTGCTATCACTTTAAAAGCATGCCTGAGTCTGTGTGGTGTGTGTGTGTGTACTGTACATTGCTAAGGTAACATGAGGACTAGCTTTAAAGGCATGAATCACTGGAAACAGACATTTTTGCATGTCTAAGATGATCTCCTGCTTCTAAATTATGCTAAAAAAATCACTGAGTAGAACATGAACTGAGAGGTTTCAAGATCTCTTATAGAAACAGAAAACAGTGCCGTCACCTCGTTCCTGTCATACGGGTGGCCCCCTTTATGTGTGGGGGGTCCATCAGCGTTCTGGAGGATCCTGCATATGCACCACATGCATTTGTTTAGCCATAAGAAAAAGTGCCACCAAAAAAGAACTGAAACACTGATGTCAGTGCAGAAAATGACAACTACCAAATCAGAAAACACTAGATTTTCCATATCAGACAATAGAGCACAGCCTAACAACATCTTCATGACATCACAAACCTCTTAATAATGTAACCTAATCTTATGCAAAACCTCAAATATGTTGCTGCAGGTATATTGGTATGTTGCTGCAATTTCATATAAAACATTCATATAAATTAATGTAAACATAAAACATTGACTAGAACGCTGAACGCCACCTTTAGACTGGCAGTTGAAATCAACTCCATAATATGCAATACGTTCCCAACGGACGTCGTACCACACAGTGAAAAGTGTCGGACGCGGGTAGAACAATAATGGCGGAGAGATTACAAAGGTTGATTCTGTCAGTTCTGTATGATCTCTCTATGAGGGTTATAGAGATATTAATAGGAAGGCTGCTGCGTGAGGAAAGTTGCTGAGGACGTTGACATGTCAGGTCGACTAAAAAATGATATGGTGGTCACTAGTTCAATGTCTGCCTACAATTTAATTGTATTAACTGCCCTAATAATGTTAGAAAGTCATGAAAATAAAAAAATATGACATGACAACCTATCGTTGTAAAACCATTATTTTATTAAACGTTAAGAATTCAGGTTTGTTTATCAGTACCATAGCAATGCTCAACTTCCACTGGAATTGTCGAATAGGAACCGTCCGTAGATTTTCGCAAGAGTTTAATTTTTTTAACGCATCCGGATGACCAACGGACACGATTTTCTTTGCACCGCACTCGAGTTGGACCCGTTTTGAAGTTCAGACCCATTCGCATGCGGTCTGCAAATCTCCATAGGAAATGAATGACTTCCGGTCGTTTCGTAGTCTTATCAGAGAGGATTTAAACTGCCAGTGTGAAGGCGGCATAACAACCCATATGGAAAAGATATAGATACGTTTTTCTAAATGTTTATATCTTTTATCTAAAACTTGTAAGTGATATATATATAACAGTCAAACAAGACACAAAATCCTTATTAAAATTGTGTAATGAGATTTAAGATAATTTGGGAACTTATAATTACTATATATGACAGTAAATCCACATACAATATTCTTAGTAGATAAACGTAACATTAAAGTTATCTGAAACCAAAATCTTGGTATATTGTATAAAAACCTTACAAGACAATAGACATGTAAGATTTCACATATATGAGACATTAAAGTACATGGAAAAGCACATGATGTGATGACTAAAAATAATGTATGGCATTTCTAAGATTTTATGACACTATTGTCTCAGGTTATATACTTTTATACATACATGGACATTTTACTTGGCTGACATATAACAAACTTATAAAAAACATATAAAGAAAGCATAGTTTACGTTTAAATTATATATACTTGACGCACAAGAAAGATATATGTAATTGTAAATATTATTATATGAAATGTATATGTCTTTATAATTAAGACATGTTTTACATAGTAATTAAAAATGCAAAAATTATATGGAACATATATGGAAAACATATCGTGCCATGTACTTTCCTTATAAACAGCATATATATTGTTTGTTTGATTCATACTTAATTCATATAATTACGTTGTATGAGAAAAATGCAAAAGTGGCCACTTTCATGAGTAAATCATAATATGAGACATATAACTCTCATAAGACATATAATGCATATAAAACAAACATTTACTATTGTAGACAATAGGAAATTCTTACAAGTTTTTTGTGTTTCTTTTCCATATGGGAGTGGTGTGAATTTTACTTCTTTTGAGAGAAATCGGACCACCACACTTTCAAGGCAATAGAAAATGGCGCTTTCCACACATTCCAGCAATGCATTTTTTTTCCACAATCTAGTTTAGATTCAAAATTCAGTCACACTTTTCTCAATAAGCCAGGTAGTAACCATGTGGTTGCTGCAACGTGCCGACAGTGATCCACTAAGAGTTCATCAGCAGGAAATCAAATAAATATGACTTCCCTGGCTGATTCGTGATCCCTGATATCTGATTTCACTGTGAAGTACTCAACACACATGAAAGCGTAACTTACAGTAACACAAGAAGCCTCTTCAACAGTCGATCTCCTACAACAAAGAACAACACCTGCTCCCCAGCACAAAGAAAGATGAAAGGCTCTAAATCTATGGAATAAATAGATATAAAGATTATTGCTACTCAAACAAACACAACAGTGTTGCCAATGCCACAGTGGTTGCACTCCTCAGGAGGTCAAGCTACAAATACAGTAACTACCTGTTTGTAAATTGGGATAGGAAGTATTTTAACATAGAAAAATTACTTCATCATTACGGATCAAACTAAACTGGTTTAGTTTGATCCACAGCTAAACCAGTTATAGATCCATTTCCCTGTCACAAGACGATACCCTATTCAATCCAATCTATATAGTACCAAAAAAATTACTTTGGATCAAATATAGCCTCTAGTCACACATCAAATAGCTGCTCAAATCCCTCACATGCACACAAGACAGCAATTAACATTCTTGAAAAATGCATATTTAATTAACGTAAACTGATACAGCCCCAGGGAACGCCAGGGTCAATCGAATGCATGTGAAACGCACGAAAGCTGGTCTTTGAGAGAGCCTGCGCTCCAGCCTTCACAAACATGCACACGCTCCAGAATCTGTGCTCCAGTTAAGAGGCTGAAGTCATCAGACGAGGGTGTCTCTGGAAATCTGTAGTTGTGTTTAAAGCCGCACCCCTGGCATTCTGTCTGTATAAGTTTAACACACCGCCCCAAAAATAAAGAATTGTTATGGAGGGGATTTTCTAATACTCTTTACCCTCAAAGAAAAAGCAGCACGCTCTGCGGAATCCAGTCGCCCACGCACTCAGTCAGGACACTTGATTCCAATTAGATATTTTCTTTACTTTCTTGTTCTAGCCTGTCTGGGCCTCTAGACTCCAACCCTCCCTCGTTGCTTTTCTGACATACATCGACTCCCTCCCGCTCTCTTTATTTTCAGGCCTTTTCTTTCTATCGCTCTCCCTCCCATCTCTCTCATTGAGGGTATCATTGTCCAGATCAATCAACTATTCATTATGGCCTACATTTAGAAGGCAAGAATATGCTTAGCTCATGTGCGAGACTGTGAATGTGGGTTTGTGGTCCCTCAATGTTACAGGAAACAAAACAGCTCTCCCATACATCACCCATTTGACTCCATTATTACACTGTGACAAAGGAAGGGAAGGGAACGAATTTCTCATACTGGCACAGTGAATTACATGCGCTTCCTCTTTCACATCAACCCAAACTGGGCCATAAAGAACAGCAGTAAACATCTCTAGAAAAACAACTTGGAATTGTTTCTTTGATAATAATAAAAGAGTGCAGCTTTCCTTCCTTGTGGTGAGGTTATTTATTAGTTTAGGTTGACGAGGATCTTTGTCTGCGGTCACGTTCGGGCTGTAGCTATGACAGCATGGGCACAGAAGACATACGAACACGAATTACAAAGAATGTGAAAAGCATATAATTACCCATCCAAACACTAATTACTGTAATTAAAACATTTAGCCAGCCTTTGGAATTCATTTTTCATTATCTTGTTTGTTCTTTTCTTTCTCAAGCCATATTTGCAACAACTACGAGTATGAAAAGTACAGAAATAACAGAGTACAATCAATTACGAAAATGAAATCAAATCACTTTTTAATGAAAGTGATTTTCAAATCACAAATGCTATTTTATGCCAAATTAAGTGATTATGTATGGTATTTGCTTCTGCAAGAACCTCAAACTATTGAGGTTCATTCTGATGTGTTACGCATCACGTTTAAGCTTCTACAAGAACCAATGAGGTGCATTCTCGTGTTACGCATAACATTTAAGCTTCTACAAGAACAAATGAGTTTCGTTTCTCATGTTACGCATCACATGTAAGCTTCTGCAAGAACAAATGAGGTTCATTCTCATGTTACGCAGCAATGAACCTCATTGGTTCTTGCAGAAGCTTAAATGTGATGCGTAACACGAGAATGAACCTCACTGGTTCTTGCTGAAACTTAAATGTGATGTGTAACACAAGAATTAACCTCATTGGTTCTCGCAGAAGCTTAAATGTGATGCAACACAAGATTGAACCTCATTGGTTCTTGCAGAAGCTGAAATGTCATGCGTAACACACAAGAATGAACCTCACTGGTTCTTGCAGAAGCTGAAATGTGATGCGTAACACGAGAATAAACCTCATTGGTTCTTGCAGAAGCTTAAAGGTGATGCGTAACACGAGAATGAACCTCAGTGGTTCTTGCAGAAGCTTAAATGTGATGTGTAACATGAGATTGAACCTCATTGATTCTTGCAGAAGCTGAAATGTGATGCGTAACACGAGAATGAACCTCAGTGGTTCTTGCAGAAGCTTAAATGTGATGTGTATAATGAGAATGAACCTCATTGTTTCTTGCAGAAGCAAAAATGTGATGCGTAACACGAAATGAACCTCATTGGTTCTTGCAGAAGCTTAAATGTGATGTGTAACATGAGAATGAACCTCATTGGTTCTTGCAGAAGCAAAAATGTGATGCAGTAACATGAGAATGAACCTCAGTGGTTCTTGCGAAAGGTTAAAGTGATGCGTTATACATGAGAATGAACCTCAGTGGTACTTGCGAAAGGTTAATGTGATGCGTAACACACGAGAATGAACCTCATTGGTTCTTGCAGAAGCAAAAATGTGATGCGTAACACGAGAATGAACCTCAATGGTTCTTGCAGAAGCTTAAATGTGATGCGTAACACGAAAATGAACCTCATTAGTTCTTGCGAAAGGTTAACGTGATGCCGAATACACGAGACTGAACCTCATTGGACTAATGATGAGTAATAATTAAAATTTTTGGATGAACTAATTTTAATGGAAATGAAAGCTTTTGTGTAAATTCTGTCAAGAAGACTCAATCGTTACGTCACTTACTACCTTCACATCTGACCAATCAGGTTCTAATACTTGCAGTATTAAAGATCGATACTTCACAGATGCTGATGCTAACAATTACTCCATACTCCCCACACCACCTGGAAGGTCCCTTCCCCTCCATCCTCCCCACCACCACCTGGAAGGTCCCTGCCCATACTTCCTGGGGGGTCGGCTGTGCACCTGCCTTCGTCTTCAGGAAGGAAATACAGAATCCGCTACCCTCAGATTGCGCTCTACGGATGGGGCCTACGTCAAAGAACTTTATAAATATTTGCTTGCTGGGCTGTTAAAGGGTGATGAACTGAGAAATCAAATTTTCCTTAAGCTTTTGACATCTAAGAGGTCATCAAATTATAAGAATATCCTGTAAGTTTCAGAACTGAAAACGTCCTTGTTAGTCCAATAGAACCTTTTATTGACACCAGTCTCAGCAAACGACTCATTTTGAAAAGTGGGGAAATATGACGTCAAATCTGACAGGAATATTGTACAACACACGGACTCTGGGTCAAACATGTATGGGCGAATGCCGGTTGCCATTTGACAACATTGGAACGTTTTCCCCACGTGCACCGCGGGTGAGTTAAAATCATTATAATATGCAAAACTGTTATCCACTCACAGCAGTGGGCGTTTATTTCCAAGTCTTCAGTGCGAGACACCCATAAAAACCGAACCGTTTTTCAGGCAGGCTCACAACTTGGGTACAAAATAGCGTCATTACTTATTCATTTCTATGTTTTTGAATGCAAAAACCAAGCGAACGTAAGTTTGCCTCAGACAACAATATAATAAAATTAAAAAAAGTCCCCATATATATATATATATATATATATATATATATATATATATATATATATTTAATTGTACTTAAGTGCTTTATTTAATTTAAAATTAAAATCAATAGCTCTTTTGTTACGTTAGTTTCCTTCTGCAAGTTTGTGTTTCATAATAAAGGTCAAAATGTGCACACAAGCATTCTAATAAAGCAGAACACTAATGATGTGGATCAGCGTGTGAACACGATCCTCTCTGTGCTCCAAAAATGTTGTCCTCTCACGAACTGGGATGCCTGGAATGTGTGTCCATTTATTTAGAACACCAGAGTGCAATTATGACTTGAGAGGAGAAGAAAGGAGGAATGGAAATAGAGGACAAACGAAAGGGCACAGATTTGTTATTGCCATCTCTGAAAACCACAGAGAAGATGAAGCATCCTCGGTTATTCTGTCTGTGTGATTTAAAAGACTCTGAAGCCTTGAGTTTTTCTAGCACAGCCCCAATAAATAAAAAGCACATAAAAAATTTGCTGTTAAAGCCAAACCAGATCGATACAGATGTATTATGAAGAGTATAAGAAAACACAATACCCTCTTTCCACACACAAGTATCATTGAAGATTATTTCCCAAATCATTAGAAGTAGAATTATGATATATTAGAGATTTCGGTTTCCTCTCAGGCAAAACGCATACATTTTGATGCTTGATAAGGTGAGCACGTGGGTGGTGATTCGGTTGAGACAGGAAATCACGCAAAGGTTTAAGTTTGTTTGTAAATATTTGTTATATTGTGTGTAAAGGATAAGTAGAGGAAGCAAATTTTGAATGTTCCCAGGCTTACAAACACACACATGCACAAGTACAATCTTGTCTTTCCTGCCCTGAATAGATGTGTCAGGTCACCGTACTAAGCAGCTTCCTGTGAGAAATGCTTATTCTCATGGTCAATCAGAGCAGAGGAATTAACAGCATTTGTATTGATGACTATGAGGAAGTCATATAACTGGTAGAGCATGTATGCGATTAGGTAACCATGGACAGCTGGGCACGTGTTCGACCGTCTAAAGGTCATGAGTCTCAGGGGCTCTGATGAGGCAGATGGCTCCTATCCTGACAAACCTACCATCTGAGTTCATCCCCACTGCTGCTGAAAACACCAGTATTGCCAGTCACCAGTATATGGGATTTGATGCTGGTCAGGCTTGTCATCCAGCTTGGCCAGCTAAGGTCTGCAAAGCCTATGCTGGTTGCCAAGCTACAGAAAATCATCACAAGCCATGACTAACAAACTTTATTCAAAGCAGTCAAAACAGGTCTTTTCAGCATGTTGCTTGCACAAGAACAGGATCTCTTTAGATCACATATAATAATACAAGACTGCATTTCTGTGAAATTAAACTAGCAAAATGCATGGTGATTATGCACCAGTATTACAATTTACGTTTATATTTCTACATTTAGTAGACGCTTTGTCCAAAGCGACTTATATTCTGTAATCAACAGTGGAAATGAGAACACGCAATTCAATATGCAATATTAACTGTGTAAAGCAGATGGTTCATCACGATATCTGCTGATAGGCCTACCTAAAAAAATCAGTTGATACGATTACGATCCGATTCGATTCAGAATATTTTCAACAAATAATGTCTCGGTTACATATGTCAAATATGATTGACAAATAGCATACAGTTTGGATTGGCGGTATGGTTCTGTTCTGTTCTGGGAACAGAATCCACACAACACAGGTATATAATGAGCAGGAGGTGCAATTCAGTTTTTTGCTGATAGGCCGAGTATGTGAGCTGGCTGTCCCCACAGCAGATGTGGTGATGGGACGTAGGTCTCCGTTCCCACCTTCAGGGAACGAGGGTTACCATATGTAATCAAGACATTCCCCATCAGTCGGTCACTCTTGGCGTACACCGTGACCAACGAATAGGAAACCCTACCAAAACACCACAGCTGCTGACCCCATCCAGCGCCCTGTGCAAGCTGCTTGCCCCTTCTTGCCTGGAAGGACCATAGGAAAGGGCTTACATAAAGTATATCTGTCAATGTTGTTCTGTGATAACCCATACAGTGAGATTATTGGATAATACTGGGAAGCGTACCCTTTCCATTAGGAAGGAGAACGAATGTGAAACCCACATTCTTCCCTGAGTTGTGTGGAGATATACATATGGACTAACCCGAAGGTTGTACTGCATATGAATATTGGGTGACTTAGCCCAAGGGAAAGACACAGGCACGGCCGTGGAAGAATACACATATGGAATAATTGAAGAGAGTAGACCACCTTGACGGTTGATATGCAGTGTTGTCTGAAGGAACCCACATCTGCACCTCACTTCTTTTTTTTTAAAGGGCGGGTTTACTGCGATTTCACTTTTTTCATTTTAAATAGTGTGTAATTTTGCTGTTGGTGCATGAACAGTATCTGCAAAGTTGCAGCACTGAAAGTTTAGTGTAAGCAGAGATATCATCTTTTAAAAATCAGGAAGTAAAATTGCCTACAGAAACGACTCATTTTGGACTACAGCTGGGTTATGGTACGTCACTAACCCACACATTTGCATCAACCACTCCCTCCGGAATATGCAGGAAAGGGCATGCGTCAGAGTGAGTTGTGTTCACGCAGATGTCAGGTCTTCTGTGTTTCGGGCTTCCCACGGACGCTATACTTCGACAACAATGGATACAATTTGTGTTTGATTATATTCCTGAAAGTGACGATCGTAATCTAGCTCTCTGTGCTGCGCATTTACCAGACAGCTTCCAGAATCTCCACGAGTTCAACACTGGATTAACGTAAACAAGAAACTGTTTCTAAATCATGAAGCAGATCCAACTTTAAAACCAGTAGTTAAAAGTCAGCAGTTGTTGGGCCACAACCTGTAAGTAGGCTAAGACTTCATCATTTTAAATGTATTTGCATGTATAATTCCCGACGTAGCGTTGTGTTTTTTTTTTTTTTTTCAAATGCCAGCGCTGGCTTTGTAGGCTTTATGGGCTACTAGTTAGGCTATTTTGTGTCTACGGCAAACGCGTACAAACATTATGGACCTGCATTTTGTATAAGTACTAATGTTGTAAATGTATTTTTTATATATGCTTTATGACTTTATTTTCGATTTGATCAAGAACATAAACCTGCAAACGCTGTTTTGTGTTTAACATTAGTTAGCCAGTCAGTTGCTATCATTGCCAGTCAGATGCTATTGTGTTAAACAAACGTGTATAAAGTTAAAAAATGAAGCAAATTATCATTCAGAAACCTTTAGTAAGAGGCGTGTGTGGTGAGTTTCTGCTTGACTCGACTCATCGCGGCTTTCTCGGTCTGATTCTGCCTCACTGATACTGCAGTCTCGACATCATTATTTACGTGTATCCACTGTCTATGTTATCCACATTTGGCATGCCTGCCCGTTTCGCCCGTAAAGGTCATGGGCGTTAATCTTCGGACAACGTGAGCGACAGTTAAGCCAATCACAACACACCAGCCCAAACGAACCAATCTGAGCCCGCTACGTGGTTCTGAGGGAGTGTTTTCATAGACTCAGGAAGTAAAGCGCTCGTTCAGGGGACAGAGGAGAGCGCGGCTGACAATAAAGGTGAAATTTATGAAAAATAAGACTTTTAAAAAAAGAAAAACCACGGATACATGTTATATTGCACCCCATAAACACAATCATGCAAAGAAAAGAGCAGTAAACCCGCCCTTTAATGGTGGCAAAAAACAGTTATAAATTGTCCTTTTTTTTTTTGCTCTGAATTTTCAGACCCACCAGATTGCCAGTGTTTACTGCATTAAAATTGATGTTCAGCAGTTCAGTCCACATGCTGAGGAACATCAATGGGCAGAATTCAATTGTCAGTTGGTTTTGTTCAAACAGTTTATTACCTTTATCTTTATAAAAACAAGCAAGTTGCAAAGCCTTACACGGTTGTTGAGCATAATTGGTGTAAGATCATACATGTAAACACAATCACTGGCTGAATGGTTTCTAAAATGGCTTAGATCCAGAATTGGCTGTCTGAACCTTGAATAGATTCATTTTCCAGCACTTCTAGAGACCTCAATTTTGTATTTTTTATTTTTTTTGCAAGCTCCTCAAAAAAAAAAAACCTCTCAAATGTTTAAAACGTATGCCTGTTTCCTCCACTCCTCGCCTCTATGAGGGAAAAGCTACTGCTCACCTAGAGATAGTCATTCATCACAGCAGTGCTACAGAACAGACATATGTGCACAAACAAGACCCTTCGGCCGTGAAGAGGGAAACATTCAATAAGTTAAAAAACTCATCTTGCAGTCAGCAACCCCAACAAATCTATCTGACCCAGGCAGCCAGAGACATCTGTACCTCTTTAATGGACATAGCAGATGGCTGAAGCTACTGGTGCCACACACCTTTATAGCAACAAGGTAACTATAATAACATATTTAAGAGAGAATTTCAGGTTTGAATTGGTATTGGCTGATAAAAGCAGTTATTTTCACTATCAACCATCGGCCGATTGTTTAAAAACAACCGACGATCAGGGCAATTATATCCTGTCAATCATAAGGGGAAGGAAAAAATGTCAGACTGCTCATACTGTGCATGAAGAAAATGTGTGTTGTGTTGAATTTAGAGCAAGTCAACAACAATGAAAAGCAGGCTCTATTTAACCCTATAGTTTTTACCTATACCAAATATTATTTGTAGCATGCCTCTCATTGAATAATTACAAAGAGCTCTGATCTTTGTTACTTCTAATAAGAAACAAAGTCTTTCAAATTCTGTCCATTTTATCACAAAATTCAAACTATAAATGGCGTTTTGACGCTCTTAATTCAGACGTGACAGATAGCTGTAGCGCCTCAGCTCAAGCAGCAGCACAGTCTTTTCTTCCACTTTTATACAATTTATAGCACAAAAAAACACTTGCATGAACATCAAAAGATATTTTGAAAGTTACAGTACAATTTACTGAAACAAATCATGTCTCATGTAATCACTCAATCAATGATTCAACCATGGAAAGATGTCAATAAAACAGTGTGTGAATAATATGTCATGTAACGCATTTACCTCAGGACTGTTTATCTAGTGTTTACAGATTGTTTGTTGCATATAAACATTTAATTTTTTTAGCGTAATTTTTATATCTGAAAAATATATATATAATAGCTGTTGTTAATTTAAACCTCTAATATAGTAATGTACCAAATGAGAAGGTTCCCTGTATAGTTTACAGCATTAGTTGGGAGACATTTTTCCCCTCAAGAAAATCAAACTGTTGGTATCTGTAGATATAATTCTAAATAATCAGCTAATGGTATCAGCGAAGAAATTTAGTACCAGTCCATCTTATAACTACATTTAAATATATGTATTTATATAATTATTATTTATCTGTCTAATAAGCCTTTACATCAATGCAATAACACATAAAAAAAACTAAAAGATCATGTGACTTTCATTCTAAACATGTTTTGGTGGATGAGTTATGAGGAAGTACCCTGTGTTCTCACCTTGGAGTACTGCCGACTGCGACTTCAGAGCGGCAGATGTGTCAGACACAACCATCTTTCTGACGGAGGGTCAGAGGGAGGGGCCAGGGACGTTCCCCTAGAAGCCGACCTTCTAACCAGTCAGTCGTTTGAAGAGGGAAACACATACACATTGCCAGTCTTTTACTAATTTGTTAAAACTGATAGGGCACACCACTGATCCTTGACAGAAAAAAGTTGAAGGGGGTGGGTGGGAATACAAATATATTTCTTCAGAAGCAGTGCCTAAAGAAAACTGATGATCTGTTTCAAAACTGAATTGAATTTCAAAACCGAGACTGACTGTTCCAATGGGAATCAAGCGAAAAGTAACATGAAAATGCAACGTCTATAAAACTGAAAAGCCTCATCAATTTTGACACGACAAGAGTCCAATTGAGCCAGTGACTTCATCCGTCAAATCTTCATTAACCGCCAGCAGATTTTATATCTGGGTGGAGAGAGCATATCATTTCATTCGTGCTTAAAACACAAAACTGTTGAGTAACTCCGGCGGAGAACAGTGACTGGATCTTAACCCTTAGATGGCACAGAGGTCATATCACCGTCGCTATAAGTTACCGAAACAACACATGAAACCTGCAACACACAGTAGACACGCATTTGTGCAGCACAAAGCGTCTCTCACACACTGTATGACGTGACAGACAACTAGTTGTCCTGTCCGGTTCGATTCACATAGCGTGGGTTTTAAGAGAATACTAGCCTGGTTAACCTACTGGGGACCAAGGGCTATTTGGCCTCCTTGAGATGTTCTGACATGCCCTGACATCTGTGTTTTTTTCAGCTGCTTATAAACATATTAATGGCACAGGTGAAATTACACTATATTTAGCAGAAACAGGGCAACAATAACTTATGAGCAACATGTTTGTACATGTTTGTATTTTGAGAGAATATTGTTTATGCGTGGTTATTGTAAAAACTAAAAATGAAAGTTTCTGAAATAAGGCCACAAAACACATACTAAATATGCGTCCACAAGACTTTTGACTAATTGATGTTGTTGCCTAGGGTTTTTTCTTCACAATGATCTGAAAATCATCCTCCTAATCGTTCACATAAAACTGTGAATTGGGTTATATTGTGAAAAACATTATTTTGTTTGCCAAGGCAATATGCGAATGGGCGTGAACAGGCCAGCCCCATCATGAATAATTAGGTGATTCTCACCTGAGAGACAAAGACACGCATAGAAGAAAATTTCAAATGGCACAGAGGCTTTTGCATCTAAACTCTTCATATAAATATAAAATCAAAGTATAAATGAAAGTCAAAACCCATTTTTAGTCATATCTGGAAACAAATCCTGGTCAAATAGGTTATGGGCCGTTTTGTAGAAATGTTTGGTTCAAAGTTAGAGTTTAAAACATCTTGAAAAGAAAATAATATGAGCAGAAACTGTCTAACTAAATGAACGTTCGTTCATACGTTCGTTCACATACCCGAATCATATTTAAACACTCGTTTTGGTTTTACATATAACTAATGTTATCTCTTACTAATGTTATGTACGTAGGAGCTAAATGAATTAACGCACGGTGCGAGCGTCTGTGAATTCGTTTATTCCTTCCTACCAGACACACATTTGATATTTAAACAGTCTTTGTGGAGTTTACTGATGATATTCAATAACGCGATTAGAACAAAGCACTTAAGAATAATGACTTACTGCATCAGCTGAATCCGTGCTCCTCAAAATGAAACTGGTAACTGAGGTAATATTTTTCCAGATCCTCACTGCGCGGCAAGACGAAAGGTTAGGAGTGGACGACGTTAGATCCATAATAAACTGTATGTTTTTATCGATGTGGGCGTTTTCATGGCTTGCCTCAACATCAGTGTTTGAATAGCACGCGCTCTCAGTGGGCGGGGTCACATTAGCACGTCATTCGCTGTAATGAGGAGAAAGGGAAAAGACTGGCATCTCTCCCTTTTCATACAGATTACATCAACTGAGAATAGTTTTGTATACATATAAATGGCTTCATTTAAAAGAAGAGGATTTCAGCTTCATAAAGAGAGATCTTTCGTGTCTCTGTGACAAGTATTTAATGAGTTACAGCTGATTTTTCGGACGCGTTTCAGAAAGATTTTTGCGGAGACAGAGTGAGCTGAAAGCGCACCCTGTTTAATTTATCTATTTTACAAAAACACAAGGTTTTGATATTAATAAGAGTGTACACAAAAAAAGAAGACCCTCTATAGTTTATAATCATGTATTGATTTTATTTATATGACCATTAATGACGGAGTATTTTAAGTCTATGTTGCAGCTGTGTGAAAACAAACAAAAAAAAACGATCAAAGCGCCGGGACGCGTTATTGGTACCCAGAGGGTTAAAACCAGACCATTCTCAGTTGTAACTGGGTTATGGCAAGGCAAAGCGTCATAGACAAATCATTTCCAGAGGGGTGTCACCAACGAAAGTCACGGATAGACCTAAAACCTATGCTATCTCACGACTAATTCGATTACAGAATTCATACGAGTGATTAAAAAGTGGCTAATTCGTATCAATTCCATAGGACCTCACTCGTACGAATTTCGATACGATTTGTCTCTACACTCACGTGATGGGTAGGTTTAGGGGTGGGGTCAGGGGTAGGTAATTCATACAAATTCATACGAATTGGCCAATTCGTAAATATGTCCAATTTAGCTTAAATCCTACTAATTCGAATCGAGTGAGGTCCTACGAATTGTTACGATTAGCCACCTCGTAAAATTCGTATGAATTCCTGTGAGTTCGGGTTGGCTAAAACCAATCAGAAGCGATGAAGGAGATGATGTATGCATCTTCGAGTGTTGTTTTTTGCTCGGTTTTTAACAAAAAGGAAACTTTCAAATCGCTTAAACAGATTTGCGAATCAGATAGCTGATTCGAACGAGTGATGTTCAACGGCAGCATCCATCTTTGTACTGTAGGCTACAAAATCTGCTTCAAAATCCCAGCGCTGTCGTCATCGTGTAAAGCCCGCCCAACATTTCTGATTGGTGCCTCGATTTCGACGGATTGGAAATGGGCTTGAATGAGCTCTTTACCAGACTTACTTTCAGAGCAAATCTAAATTTGCCGGAAGTTATCTGGGTTTTCCCAGGCTAAGAGAATACAGTTGTCGGTACCGGAAATTTTAGGGGTGTGAGTTCAGTTATAGAATGTGGCTGTCACTCATGTAAATAACTGAATTATGTGTGAATGTAACAGTATCAAGGACTCAGATTACAGGACTGACAACCCTATTCTGCTGAGTGTATAGAATGCGGCCATGTACCTGCACTGTAAAACACAACCAAAGCATTTTTTTTCCCTTTGAGAGAACACAGCTTATCATTTAACAAAGAACGATCATGCCTAGACCTCTCTGTCAGCATGTCATAGGCCTACTAATGCAACTGTATAAATTAAGATTATGAAATAATTATTCTGCTGTGTCTTTCAAAGACACTCATGTGTGGCTTTCCAAGGGCAGGCAGCCAGGCTCTTGCCGGGCACCAGTCCTGGCACTCTTTCATTTCTTTGCGAGCGCCTTGATTCGTCCTCCCTAAAACATTTTTATCAGAAAGGAATGTGCGAATGAGCCGCAGAAATCTGTCTCCACAGAAGGCAGATTTTTGGAGTCGAATTTTCTTAACATCTAATGAAGATGCTCATGTGTTAATTCTTATCAAAATAAATGTACAATACACTGCTGCTAAAGTGCAATCCTGCAATCCAGAAGACTAATACAAAATTTACCACCACCAATCCTCATTAGGCTTTCATACCACAGTCCGAACATGACATATGACATATCAGATTCTCAGTGTCTACCTATAAGTCCAAAGTAAAAAATCCTTTAGCCACATCACATACAAGTGATCTCACTTCGCATTCACAGGGAAGCACGGCAGCACTGGTAAATCACAGATTTTATGTATATGTCAAAGGTTTGCCAAGTTGTGTGAGATGCATGTCTGAAAAAGCACTCCGCACCTCAGTGGGAAACCCTAACTGATGTTTAATTCTTGGGTTTTGTGGGTCAGGGTCGTACCTCCCTGTAGGATCTGGCAGCTGGGATTGGCAGCAGGCCAGAGGAAGGTGGTTTCAACACGGGTCCGCCGCCAGGCTTACCACTTCAATCACATTCCGCCAGTCGCTTAACGCCTCACGACAGCTGACATACGCCATCCTGCTCTCTGCAGCAGTGGTCGCTTTGAGACCTTCTACCCTTCTGCTGTACCTGGTCAAATGCAGATGTGACAAGTCCTCCAGGTTTTTCCATAGAGGATATTTGATGTAAGTAGGGATATAGTGGTCTTAAAATTCTGGCTACATTTACATTTATGCATTTAGCAAGTATTTTTATCCAAAGCGACTTAAAAGAAGAGCATTAGTAATTTGTTGAAGAAATGAGCATCAGTTATAACATCAAAACTGATGACAGAGAAATGGTGAACATAAAAAAATTGTGTAAAAAAAGCCATTATGATCGCAGTAAATAAGTTATTAAAATAAAATTAGTAGCTCTGAATGCTAAGTGAATAATACTGTGAATATACAGTAGGCGTCACAACATTTAAACTGAAACATTATAACTATTTTGTGATCTGCTAAGAGATTAAATTAAACAAAATAGATTTTTTTTTCAAACAAACTTTTTTTACTTACTATAAGTCACTTTTCAACTACATGTCAACTAAGTGTCATTAGAATATTAGTAGGCTGTCATAGACCGTAAGTAGACTGTTAGGTTAGGGTTAGGTGTTAGGGTTCAGGTTAGGAGAACAAGTTGACTTGTAGTTGCTAAGTTACATAGTCAGTTGAATGTCTTTTGGGACCAACAAAATTAAGTGTTAGCAGATATTAAGCAGACAGTCTACTAATACGCTAATGATAGTTAGTTGATATGTAGCGGCAAAGTTACTTATAGTTAGTTGAATGTCTAAAGTGGACTATCAAAATAAAGTGTTACCAAATTATAATTTATTTATGGAAGTATGAAAGACATTTATGAAAGTGGTCCACATGACTGATGAAGTGAAACCAGGCATTCACCCCAAGGAAAGCCTGTTTAATACTGTCTGAATCGCTCCCTTTCCCCAGTGCACTTCATCATATAACATAAGTGTGTGAACAAGCCACAGCTTCATTGTCCTTTATACATAGTAAGGAGGAACAAGGCACTTTCAGATTATCTAGAGCTTATTTGATTGAGTGCGGAATGACTAATCAAAATTGTTAATTTATGAGAATTGAATGTATCTGTCTTCTAGATGTGAATTTTGTCATTGTTTTTGGAGCACACTTAACATAACAGCCAGAAAAACAAAACATCAGTTTTTCAAGGGGACTTTAAATGTTATAAGAATTAATAAAAGAAGAGGGATTTTCATGTTAAGATCTGCTAAATATCACAATTAAATATTAGACAAAATAATTAATTGAATATAATACTATGATAAAATCACAAATATTCAGTCAATAACCATACTTAATGATTCTGATATTTTGTGCATGCCTAGTTGCATTTGTTGAGGGGAAAAAAGGCCGATACATTCTGCTGGGCTCACAAAACAGTGTAGACTTTGGGTTAAAGGCTTTGCTGAGCCAAGATCTGTGTGTTTGACTGCTGAGGTGTCGGTTCTGAAACAGTTGGTGAATAAGCAACATTTTCCTCCACAGCCAGAGCGCTTGTGTTTAAAAATACTCTATTTCACAATCCTCAGAGTGCAGGACTGAGGTACTAGGCTACATTTCTCCTCCCGACTGCAAACGTAAGCATTCCTTCGGCTTACATTTAAACTTCAGAGTGTGTATGTGAAATGAAACCGCTATGTTACTCTGACAGGCCAGATTCTGTATGTTACTTTCAGTTAGTTCAGCACTAAACAAAGAGGATAAGTGCCCCTGAACTGAGCTCTTCTGTATCTCATGAGAGATTCCCAGGGTGCATTCCTCAAAAAGATTTGCAGAACTCAGCAGGGAGATGCACAGAAGCCAACTGTATGGAAAAAATACACCCTGACAGAAGAAATGATAGCCAACAGACATTATTAACCTTTGTTACAGAAAATTGTGATCTGGCACATCGAGTTACAGTACACTCCCTTCAAATAGCAATTCATCTGGACAAGAATTACTGAACTGGAGATGCTCTTAAAAAAGCCATTCAACTCAACACTAGCTAGTGCTCATGCTTAACAGCACATGCAGTGCCTTTTCAAAGTAATCTTAAACTCCCGATGAGATTTATATGCATGACTTGGCCACTTCACAACATACATTTTCAAAGTTTTGGATGAGGATAGTTTGAGCTGGAAATTTAACGGCATTGGCAATCAAATCGAAAAGACATAAATGATCGTCAGAAAGGTTTGCCATGTGATTCAGTACAGAATGCCGTGCTGGCCATCAAGTGGAATTGTTTATCATTGCGGCTAATGTTTTGCTCCTTTTTTCCAAGTGGCTGATGCTTATCTTCTCATCGTGCAGAAACAACCAGCAAGGAATGAAACTCTTTGGAAGCTTAACTTAGAAATTCCAAAACAATACCCAATACAACTTTATTGGCAATACAGCCTAGAAATTTCTGATGAAATAACTATAAAAACTGCAATGACAATATACGTTTCATATGTATAAGGACATTATTGTGCGGTAGTCCTGTGGGTTTGGCTTCCATGTGCATGCTACCACCAAAGCAAAAAGACTACTTCAACTTGCTGTTAAAAAACAGTGAATACATCAAGTTGTGTATGCTAGGCACACATCTTGTTCATCGGGACAAATCTCTTTAGTAAGAACAAGAAGTTTAAAAGCTTATAGGCTTCCGTATGACGACCAACCTCAGCGTCTTCAGGGATTTGTAATGGTTCGATTTCCTCAAGTCTGCATTCGATGCATCCTCAATATCAAGCACACATCTGGGGCACTTTCATGCATCCTCTGTACTTGCGTTCTTGAGGATTGGAATTGAACTTCGATAGTTGATGACGACGTAGTACGAGAACACAAGGACGCAAGATCGCTGAAGAACGATCAGGATTTAGGTTTCAGAAGGGTGCTCACGAGCGCCCCCTTTACAGTGGAGATGCATGTTAGATGCAAATCAATCTCTGTAACAGACTTATAACCAATAGTCAAAGCAGCATTACAACCCAAGGAGAAAAATTGCGAGAGCTTAGGCCATGTGTCCACCAAAGCGCTTATCCATGCGCCTGAAAAAATGTTTTCAATTGTTTTCAATGGAAGTGCCGCATTTTTTAAACGCCATGAGCGTAACGAGGCACTGAGCGTCTTTTTTCACGCACTGAAGTGCCGAGCGCACCGGCGTTTTTTACTGGTCGCCAAGAGTTGAAAAATGTTAAACTTTGGATAAAACTTACATTGCTCATCACTGTCACTTTTTACCCAGCCTTCCAATCACAGTGGAGGAGGGGCAGGAGCTAATACTACACTGACCAACTGTCACAACATTCTTCTCTACAATGACATCAACCAGCAGAGCTAACCGAACAAAATGGATGAAAAATTAATTTTTAGTATGAAACAAACTAATCTGCAAAATCAGTTACAGGCAAACTGTGCTGCAGATATTCTGTATCATAGCAACGAAACATCTCAATCGGAAAAAACACTGCATTGCCAAAACGCTCTTAAACGGCCAAAGCATAGCGTCTTCAGCAGAGCGTTTGACGTTTTCGTCTGGCTAAAAACGCTTTGGTGGACACACGGCCTTATAGGGTTCCATTTGGGACAGGGCCCATAACCACTGTACACTTAAACAAGCAACTCAACCCCAGGTTTCTCCTGAGGACTGTGCCAATGCACTGTCAATGTCAGTGTACTGTCCACTTGATGACCACTTATGACTAACTGGACATAAAATGTGCATGTCAGTCAATAATTTTTGAAAAAGGCCACCGTGACAAAAATTAATAAATCACCATAAACTGTATGTTTACTCAGAAAAAAAACATGACAGAAAATGCTTTGAGACATAGAATCACATATGGTCCATGTTGGGAGCAATGTATTAAATAATGATTTATATAATATCGTAGTATTCATTAATATTTGATTTTATTTTTAGATTTTAAGTTTTTTAGTAGTTAGTTGCGAAGGCCTCATTTCTAATTTTCATAAAAGTTCTTTAAGTTTACTTTTTCCATCTAATATACATTTTATTTTTATCAATTTATTTTTTACAATAAATGAAAATCTAAATAGTGTACAGTAAGTTTTAGTTAACAATAACAACATTGGTTGGGACCAGATCTTTATTCAAAAGTTCTTACTCCCCTTGTAAGTTCTCAGCATGCATTCTTACACTCATTAACTGCTCATGTGCACCAAAAAAATTATACTGAATCTACAGTATGCCGCAAAGCGTAACACTCGTGTAATCTGACTCCCAAACAAATTACTATTATGAGCCAATTCCATTTACTGAATCAAAAACATACTGCAAAACCAGTATAATCTGAATTGTCGAACAAATGAGACGGTTCTTTTTACTGAATCAAAAACATACAGCGTAGACATTTTAAAAACTTTCCAACAAATAAGATTTTATGATTTAGCAATTCAAACCACTCTCTGTTTCCCATGCCTCACTGAACATTTAAATGCATAATTTTCCAAATGAACAATAACAATATGCATGATCTGAAGAAAATTAAGGACACTGTTTTGAAGGAATAGAGAAGCGACACTGGCTCTCCATCACAAAATGTATTTGCTCCCCCCAAAAATATTCTTCAAATGTACTAAAATGAATTGTGGATGAAACCAGAATTGCTAAAGTAACTGCAACCAGTATCATAATCAATATATAATACACAATAAAATGCCCATCCCTGGTGATGAAGACATAGTCTATGTGTTTATGATTTTAACAGCAAGATTTAATTAAATATATTCATTCGTAATAATAGCTATGCCAATTATGTCTATACATGTGTGACTGTTGTTCAGTTAGATACTCATGCACTAAAGATCTTGGCATTGCTGAGAATCTGCAAACCACAGTGGCAGACACCGCAAATCACTGCTTCTTGAAGCCATCTGTGGTTTAAATGTGCTTACATAAGCATCAATCAGATGCATGTTTTGAGACCAAAAATATGTACCCAACAGCAAATGTAGCACTTAACAGCAGACCTCTAACTGCTTTTGCTATCAGACTTCTTGTTCATGTTGCTATCATTTCATTATCGATTACTGACAGAGTATGTCAGGACAAACAAAGAGCATGTAGCCCTGATAGAGCATGCCATGTCAGTGGCATGATGGGAGTTGAACGCAGTGCCCCGCAGTGGTGGCATAGACCTTCCAGGTGCCCTGGCTTTGTACAGAGCCATTAGCACAAGAAAAGGCACCCGCAGAGTACAGAAGGAGAGAACATGCAGCTGTGGTCCCACAGCTCAACGGACACTACGCCTGCCATTAGTAATTTAGACCTGGGCGGGAAAAAAAGGGGGCACAGAATGAAAGAAAGTCTATAAACTTTGTGGGTTAATCCCCTAGAGGTGGAAGCTATTATGTGAAGCATAGATAACGTACTAGAGCATATGGAAAGAATCAGTGAAAAAGAGAGTGACACTCACACAAATGCGCACGCAAACAGATATGCACGCATTATCTGCATGCAAGACTACATGGATGAAAAGCGTGGAGTGTTATTTATACCAAAACGTTGACCTTAACGTCTAGAATTCCGTACAAATGTCCACAAACGTATCTGAATGCAATCAGAAGTACAAGCGCACTATCTGAACACGCATATTTCTCAATCTGAAAGATTCAGCTAAACCCAATTTTGTCTTCCGCTCACTCCAGTGCCCGTGCACACACAAACGCACACACAGACACACACACCCACCCACTCGCACACACGCGAAACAAAAGCGTGGCTCTCTCCAGCACTGGAGCATGGCTGGGGAAAGCTCAGTTTTCAGACTGGGATGCTTCGAGTTCCAAAGGGGCGTACATGAAAGAAAGCCTGCGCAAGGAGAGTGCCCAAGGATACACGGCAGTGCTCAATGTGAGGACAATTTAGGCCTGATGGAAAAAGAGGGATCAAAGGACCGAGCTCCATAATTGCACATTCCCCAACTAACACCGTGCCATTCTGAAGAGTGAGCCAGACCTCCAGTCTCCTCAGAGAAACAACTACATTCATTCCTCTTTACCTAGCAGAGCTGCGCTCTGTTTCAGGGTTAGACACAAAAGAGAGGGAGGAGAATAATAATGGTGAGGGGGGAGAGAAGAGAAAGTTTGCGAGGGATGGTGAACAAATAGATATCCAAATTTCTGCTAAGACTAAAGACATACAACTAAGAAGTCAAATCAAAGAACGAGAACTAATATACTGAATTGATCTGCAAGAATGTGTTTGGAGTATCAACTTGCCCTTTAATAGTTTTCTAATAGGTCATTCAATGTCAAAAAAGAAAATTTTATTCAATATATTCCACATTAGCAATTCAGTGTTCGCTCGTGAAGAAAGGACTGAAACAAGAATGAATGGATGGAGTCCACATACAAACCCGATTCCAGAAAAAGTTGGGACACTGTTCAAATTGTGAGTAAAAAAGGAATGGAATAATTTAGAAATCTCATAAACTTATATTTTATTCACAATAGAATATAAATGACATATCAAATGTTGAAAGTGAGACATTTTGAATTGCCATGCCAAATATTGGCTCCTTTTGGATTTCATGAGAGCTACAAATTCCAAAAAAGTTGGGACAGGTAGCAATAAGAGGCCAGAAAAGTTAAATGTACATATAAGGAACAGCTGGAGGACCAATTTGCAACTTATTAGGTCAATTGGCAACATGATTGGGTATAAAAAGAGCCTCACAGAGTGGCAGTGTCTCTCAGAAGTCAAGATGGGCAGAGGATCACCAATTCCCCCAATGCTGCGGCAAAAAATAGTGGAGCAATATCAGAAAGGAGTTTCTCAGAGAAAAATTGCAAAGTAGTTTGAAGTTATCATCATCTACAGTGCATAATATCATTCAAAGATTCAGAGAATCTGGAACAATCTCTGTGCGTAATGGTCAAGGCCAGAAAACCATACTGAATGGCCGTGATCTTCGGGCTCTTAGACGGCATTGCATTACACACATGTAATGGAAATCACAACATGGGCTCAAGAATACTTCCAGAAAACATTGTCAGTGAGCACAATCCACTGTGCCATTCGCCGTTGCCGGCTAAAACCCTGTAGGTCAAAAAGAAGCCATATCTAAACGGGAACCAGAAGCGCAGGTGTTTTTATATGGGCCAAGGCTCATTTAAAGTGGACTGTAGCAAAGTGGAAAACTGTTCTGTGGTCAGACGAATCAAAATTTGAAGTTCTTTTTGGAAAACTGGGACGCCATGTCAGAAAACCCAAGTTGTTATCAGCGCTCAGTTCAGAAGCCTGCATCTCTGATGGTATGGGGTTGCATGAGTGTGTGTGGCATGGGCAGCTTACACATCTGGAAAGGCACCATCAATGCTGAAAGGTATATCCAAGTTCTAGAATAACATATACTCCCATCCAGACGTGGTCGCTTTTAGGGAAGACCTTGCATTTGCATCAATTATAACATCATGGCTGTGTAGAAGAAAGATCCGGGTACTGAAATGGCCAGCCTGCAGTCAAGATCTTTCACCCATAGAAAACATTTGGTGCATCATAAAGAGGAAGATGCAACAAAGACGACCTAAGACAGTTGAGGAGAAGCCTGTATTAGACAAGAATGGGACAACATTCCTATTCCTAAACTTGAGCAACTTGTCTCCTCAGTCCCCAGACGTTTGCAGACTGTTATTAAAAGAAGAGGGGATGCCACACAGTGGTAAAAATGGCCTTGTCCCAACTTTTTTGAGATGTGTTGATGCCATGAAATTTAAAATCAACTTATTTTTCCCTTAAAATTATGTTTAAACATTTGATATGTCATCTATGTTGTATTCTAAATAAAATATCGAAATTTGAAATTTCCACATCATTGCATTCTGTTTTTTTTTTCTTCACACTTTGTACAGTGTCCCAACTTTTTGGGAATCGGGTTTGTGAAAATGACGAATGTGATCCAAACAAGTGGTAACAGTCAGGTTTGAATCCAAAAGGTCATTATACACTAATCTTAAAGCTACACTGATAATGATCTTAAAGGTCATTATATACTATTAATAACTAATCTTAAAGCTACACTGTGTGATTTTTACCCCCATCTAACGGTGAAAAGGTATATGACCATCCAGTGAATATTAGTTTCTGTTCCTCAATTCCGATTTCATTTTAACTCCTACGGTGGCCAATGTAGTCCAAGATTAACATGGCTTCCGGTTCAACCTTCGTCCATGAGTGTTAACTCAAACGTAAACATGGAAGGCGAAGCTTGAATTTTCAAGATGGAAAGGCAACATGGCGACCGACATTAGAACCCCTTACCCGTATGTATTTTCAATGGCATATTATAAACTCACGAGAATACTTTATTACTTGAAGTAAATATACATTAATGAGCACATATATTTTTGAAAGAACTAAGTGTTTTAGCTAAGAATAAACTAAAAGAGTTACACAGTGTAGCTTTAAAGAGACAGTGGACCTAAAATTGAAATTCTGTCATATTTGACTCACCATTGTCTCATCCTAAATCTATACATTGTCGTGTGTGTGTGTGTGTGTGTAAGTGTAGAAATAATTGTGTATCTCTTTACATTTACCAACAATAATGTTCGTCAAGCTCTGCAAAAGACAAAAAGTATCATAAAAAAAGCTTTTAGTTATATGGTTCTTTATTGCAGTTTTTTTATGGGGGCAATGAACAGACTGGATTACTGGTTATGTTAAGGTAAACAAAACAGCACTGAACAACATGAGGGTCAGTTCATTTTGGGGTAAATGGTTGTTTGAAGTCCATTTACAACTTTTCTTATCTGGATCAGAGTGTCATGTCATCTCAATATGGCACCATTACGGAGTGCATCAGGTCTATTGAGTCAGATGTATAGAGATATACATTTAGGATGGGTGGGGGACCTCTTGGAAATGAAATTCATGTTTGGCCTCAGTGCAGAGGCAATCATGGGGAAAATCATTCTCTTCAGGAGTTCTAACCAAGCCAAGGCCCAGAGGTCATTAAAGAGAGTCGTTAGTGGATAAAAGAATGAGGAAAAGAGCAATCGGCCCACTCAATTTGCCATGCCAGCACTTTCTCTGTGTGGCCGTAAATAAAATAAATAAAGAGAAAAGAATAATGCCTTTTAGGAGTCGCAATAACAAAAACACTTCAATGGTGCTCCCATTGTTGCATGGTCTCTCTCGCTTTCTCTTGCTTTTTCAGCGGTGAACTCTTACTAGCCAAACTAGCAGACATCTCAAGTGACCTGAAGCCAAGTTTGGTTTGTGTGGGTTTTTTTCTGCTGCCTTTAGTGATTAGTAGAGATGTTTTGAAAGTGCACGTCCCTCACACTTTTCAGAGGTCGACTTTGAAAGTCCACAAGTGCTTGCTATTAGGATTCGCTTGGTTTTATGTTGCGTCTGAGACGTTAATAGTTGGTTTGTGTTCGCTCTCTGACTGACTCCCATCCTTCTGTGTCCAAAAGATGAGCCCCTCCTCTCCGATCCAAAGCCAGACAGGGAGAGTGACGGTTTATGCTACTAATGAAATAAATACACACTAGAGGGTTCAGTCTGTTGACAGGATTCCTCTGGGTGGATGGAAACGAAAAAGCGAAAAAGCCAAAACGTAATTTGTGAGGTTGAGGGACTTTTTCACATCATGAAATATGTTAAATTCTACAATAAGACTATTTTACAACAAGATAAGATCTGTTGTGGAGAGATAAGGTGGAGAGATGACAGGAATATATCCGAAAAATGGATATTGGAATTAAACTAGGTTGCATTTCCCATATGAGCACCACAACCTAGACCACTACTCTGTCTGATTTGTTTTTCCCCCTTTCTCTTACAATATAATACCATGTTTTCTAGCATGGAAACACTGGAATTTGGAATATTAGATTTCAACAGTTTCCTTCTAATTTTTCACCGGGCAGTATTTTTCCCATAGGTTTTTTTTAAGTCTTCATTAAAGTTTATAAGTCATGAACCAATCCATCCAGCTACAAGGTGAATCACAACATTACACAATTTTGATTTAGAGAAATTATTTTTAAAAATCAGACTAAGGTAGAAGACTGAGTACTTAACAAGCACTACAATCCCATGAAAAATTGTGAATGATATAATTGCAATAAAACAATTGATAAATATAATATTATTGTTTTAAAAATGTGGATTATGTTAAAAGAAAATATTGTACATTTATTGCTAAATATTCACATACCGTATATTCAAATATTTAAGTAGTTTGATAGCGTAAGGAAATTGTTTCATGGAAGGGTCTACGAGCTGTGTGTTTTTTTTTTCCCTGATTTGCTTGTCATGATTGGTGAGAATTTCTTTACAGAATCACAAATCACAGATGCAAATCATACAGGTTTGGAACAACATGAGAGGTTGTAAATAATCATTTTTGGGTGAAGTATCCCTTTAAAGTTAAGACTTCTTTCACATCAACACACACATTTCTAGCTAATTTCCATAACTGATGTCTTTGAAATGAAGGCATTGTAATTTTGGATGATTCCTCAATAGAAGTGATTCCCTATTCTCCCAGGCTGTGTTGTGATGCCCAACTCTGATAAAACCCAGGCCTGGGAAAGGCGGTCGGCAGGGGGCCTGACTTTTTGACCTCTGCATGGCCCTGGAGGTTCTTACACACCTCAATGGGACAATTGTTCAGCTGCCAACATTTTGGTTACTGCGAAGTACGCACAAATCATTGGTTTGAGACAACTCGGATTTTCTCCCCAATATTGACGTTCGAAACAATGCGTCTCATTATTACTTTGTGCTAAAGTCCATTCCACAATGGACTTAACTTGATAGCCGAAACCAGCTTTTCCCTGGTAGATGGATTGGCATTTTAGAAAAATCGCGGTGGCAAAACTTACAAGACGAGAGCTTTATTACCCTCTCTGAATCCGATCTATTGCTACGATCAAACATTCAAGTACATCACATCAACAGATGAGAGGTAACTAATACTTGTCTCTTGAGTCACGGCTTCTCAGGAGTCGTGAGAAGAACGTGTAGGATCTTAGACAGGTCAAGAGGTCTAAGGTTTCCTGTTTACTGATGGAGGCCAGGGCGAACCTGAGAAGCATCTCATCTGTCACAACTGTTTGTCCATGCTACCTGCGGATTCTCTTTTGGGACTGTTTGTAAACAGATTAGCATCACTTTCAAACAGGCTGTTGGGAAATTCTTTCCTTGCTTATCAAAGCACCTTACCCACAAAAAGATGGCAAACACGGCTCAGTGTTGTGTGACTTAACAGGATGTTTATCAGTGCATTAGATCCAACGGAGATGCTACTGCAACAGACCTTTACTAACTCAAATCCTGATGAGACAAAAACATATTGACTAAGATAAATAACTGCAAAAACAAGGGGAAGGAAAGTTACTTGCCTAAAGTGAGGAACAACAGCCAAAAAAGAAACATTTAAGAAAGGAGAAGAGATACCAAGGACTATTTTCACTCACATGTGAACAGTTAGTTCATAGTTTAACAGGTAGACCCTGGCTAGTAACCACAAGATTATGAATTTGTCTCATAAGGAATACACAAATGTACACAAAATGTAAACATGTTGCTTTAAGACTTTCAGGAATATTCACTGAGGTTAGGGATGCAAGATCTGTATTGGCACTATTAAAAGTGCATTTGATGTATACATTTTAACAGTATGTGTATTCCTTAGAAATCATATTCATATTAATTCCGTTTTGGCCGCTATTGGATATTTAGAAGTAGAAGACAAGATATTGTCACGGTACCATCATTTCTAACACAGTCTCATTCCAATTCATCATATAACTGACGTCTTGGGACGTCTTTTGACCATGCGTCAATATACGCCTTTTCAGGGCCCCTTAAACGTCGGTGGATGACGATCCCGGGCCGCTTTACCTTTAACGTCAGTTCAGGTGACGGGTCAGGTTTAGGGTTAGGTTTAGGTCTGGGTAGAGTTAGGATCCGAGCAATGTCATCTACTGACGTTTAAGGGGTCCTAAAAGGCGTATATTGACGTATAGTCAAAAGACGTCCCAACTTGTGGTTCTCTCTCTACTAATCTCATTACCAGAGTTAAAGCACAAGCTCACTGAATTTGCAAAAAAAAAGTCCTTAAAATCTGTCTTAATTGTACAATGAATCTCTTATTTACATCGTGTTTACACTTTGTTATAATAAAAGGATTTGCAGAGTGCGGCTCGCATTGAACGGAGTTCAGCGGATTTAAGCAGATTCTGAACTTATTGACTAGCACGTCTGAGCATATCTGACTCAACAGATATGATTGTGATAGGCTACAATGCTCAATGCTTGTAAAAACACACCATAAATGCAAATCTTCACTCAAAAGAGTGCTCAAACAAACACAAATAAGAATAGCAGCATATCAGAGGGTACCGAATATACCCGGTGCTCGAGTAATAACGTTACGTTTGACAACCCTATGTAAAAGTGTATACTCTTGTAATTTTTTTTATAATAAATGATTTAATAATACTCTTACATTACTTATTAGTTCACTCAAAATTTTAATATCAGTGCATCCCTAACTGAAGTCAGCTTGCCCATCTGTGACGGGGATTGGGAGAATGAAAGTGAGAAAAGGAAGATGAAAGCGTTTAATAGCTTTGCTCTGCGATGTAGTCTCATATCTAGAGAGTGCTAATGTGTAAACCTGACCCTATGGGTCTAATTGGAGGGGTACATGAGGTCAAATACCTCCCTAACTGTTATGATTTGTCACTCTTCACAGATCTGAGTACCTCCGGAAACGAAAGGTCCTTTCCTGATCCACTGCAGAACACACCAGGAGCCCTATTATAATATATACACTCACAGCAAATGTTCTCACAGTGTTCACAGCTTACAGCCTTATTGTCTAATTAGACAAGCACTACTCATTTAGATACGTTTAATTTATTATAGTCACAGTAACAGCTAAATGTAATGTATACTGCATTAAACGAATGTACATTATTAGAATTATCCCCAATTACATTTGGCCTGTAGTATTGTGGGGTCCTGTCGAGTTTAAAAAGACTTAGAGAGAATGGTGAGGAGTAGTTCAATTTAAAAAAATTAAATAAATTTTGCTGATGAATTTACTCACCCCCATGTCATCCAAGATGTCTGTCTTTCTTCAGACGAAAAGAAATTAAGGTTTTTGATGAAAACATTACAGGATTTTTCTCTCCCCCTCCCTCCCCCATATATATATATATATATATATATATATATATATATATATATATATATATATATATATATATATATATATATATATATATATATGTATATACACAAATAATGTTAATTGTTGAATATTAAGTGTTTTAAATAAAGTTTTGTAAACATCAGAGAGAGAGAGAGAGAGAGAGATGTTTACAAAACTTTATTTAAAACACTTAATATTCAACAATTAATATTATGTGTGTGTATATATATATATATATATATATATATATATATATATATATATATATATATATATAACATTTGTTTAAAAAAAATTAAAATTCGAAAACCAGATTTCCATCGTAAACAACAAACAAAGCATCAACACACCACAGATCACTGAAATCCTCTCATTATTTACAAGACTATAGTTTGCAAATTCTATTTTTAGTCTACGAGCCACTAATTTCATAAACATCACTTCAACATTACTATTAAGCTGCAATCCTTGATTTTTCCTGATTTTCCATATTGCCAATTTCACAGTTCCTGTTAAATAATTTAACAGACACATCTTCCTTCTTCCTCTGAGAAATCTTCACCAAAAACTTGAAACAATATATACATAGTTCCCACATGATGTCACAACATACGGGCATTTGCCGACCCGGCGCCATTGCTGAGGGCAAACAAGAAGCAATACGAGTTGAACGAAGTGAAATGAGTTTCGTGCTATAAAGTGAAAATGGTCATCTGCTGCTGGGTCAATGGATAATAAAATTCGTGCCGGAGGTTCAGTTAAATCGGGATTTTACACTATACCCGTCATTAGACTCCAAGCTTTTGTCCGAACAATGACGGAGATTATGGCTGGCGAGTATAAACAGGAAAGAAACTCACTCAAAACACGCAAGAATTTGTTTGACAAAAGCACAATGTTGTGTTTTACTGCGAGTGTAAACAAATATAAGTTAACACATTGCAGTTTGAATAATGTCCTGTATGAACAAAATGACGAGGTATTAAAAACATACAAAACGTTGTTTCCACTGTTTGATCTCATATCCCAACATTTGCAATCTCAGATTATGTCCCTAAAGAACCCGCATATAATGTAGTTCCGCATTACATTAACTAAATTGCACGCAAGTTATTTATTTTTATATTCATGCACCGAACCATGACGCCCGCAAGTACATGCATATTACAGAAAGCACCGGTGACTGTTTTAAGGGGAACATAGGAATTAAGTTGTGCAGGCTATGGCTTTTTAATAGACAGATTAGCATCATGCTACTTCGCTATGATGACTAAGTTAAGTTACTTTTCCATTGATTGCACTTGAGCAAACGTCACCAAACCAACCCCACGTCAATCTGATTGTACGCCTCCAGTGATTTCCAGGCTCGGAATTGCTCACATGTGTAAAAACTCCTCACCAATACCAGATAATGGTACACATGAAAATACTGTATCTGAGGCAAAGCTGCATAATCATTGCTCAGTGCTTCCTTCGTTACTGCATACAGATCCACACCATTTATGAATGAAATTTTCACATTGATATTTTCTTTATAATCTATTTCACTTTGTCTTTTCATGATTTGCATAACAATATAAACAGAAAAAAATATTTGTTTGTAAAACGACATTCTCTGATAAAACTTTGTAAACACCTATGGTAAACACAGCGGTTTTGCCCTCAAAGATGGCGTCTCCGGGGAGGTCACGTGACATTAATTCGCCTGAGGGAACTATGTATTAAGAACTTCAGAAAGACCTTACAGTCTTTTACATTTTAAAAACAAATATTCTAAATTTTCTTCTCCACAAAACCTGCATCCCACCCCTACTGCTGGGTTCAGGTGTGCCACATGTTTGTCTGTGGCTATAGACCTTATTAAGAGCAGCGCCATGAGGCTGTGAGGGATAGACTTAGCGTGTTTACAATGGCATCCGCAGTAAAAAGCAGAATAAAGCTCCTAGATTACTTACAATTTTCCACAGTTTACAGATCGGGAACTTTTTGTCCACTGAAATTTCTTTGAAAGATATGTTTTCCAGTGTTTCATGTGCAGAACAATCCGAAAACACATTAAATAACAGTACAGCCCATTGAAGAGATGCATGTCCATCCCTCACAGCCTCGCTTTCATTCTCACTAAAAATCAAAGATGGCGCTGCTGTGAAAAAGGCGTATTGCACCATGAATTATTCGCCATTGAAGATCTGCTGTTCTTTTCTCTACTGGAGGTTAGGATCAGACGAGACCTCTGAGATCGAACGAGACATTCAAGATAATATCATCGTGCTCATCATGATCCGGCTAATTGGGTTCTTCGAACACACCTGCCGGTTAGGATTAGTATACCTGGATTGAGTTATCTGAGATAATTGCGCGTTCATGCGCTGGGTTAAAGGGGATATGTATTGATAGTTGAAACATTGATCAGCAACGCTGCTATTGGCTGTTCGCCATGGCCAAAGCCTTTTTTTCTCCACAGAAGAGCAAGAGTTATTGCATGAAGGATATGTTGAATTGGAAAACTTAATTCAAACGCAGGAAACACCTTAGGAGAGAGAGAGCCGGCAAAAAGTAGCAGACAAATAAAGTTTGTAGTTATATTTTTATAATTTCTAAATAATTAATAACATTGTTCATTGTAATGTCAGAGTCACCACCCACTGCTAGAACATAGGAACAAGTAAAAGTGAAGTATAGAATATTCTACATAATAGTGATTTGTACTAACTAATCTCTTTTAAAAAGGCACTGTTAATAAACGTTTGCCTGCTTACAAAAGCAAGAAAAAGGCTGAGGAAAAAAAAAGAAAAACAAAACAAACAGGTGGTGGTCCTGCACTTCCTGAACTTTAAATGATCCTAGTACACTATAAAATAATTTGTTGCGGCATTAAATTAAGTAGGCCTATAATCCAAATGGTTGTCCAGTCATATCAGCTGTTAAACCTTGAGAAGTAATGAATTGCTTTGACTTGTGAAAGTCTACATGTGTGACTGTGAAACTACATAGTTAATGTAAAAAAAAAATGTTGCCATGAGTTATTGATCACATTTCCCCCAGTGTACTTCATTATATCACTTCAATACACTAACACTTTTATGTGTTCCCAAGCAAGTGGCTGAAGCATGTGCAGTAAGTCTTTTTCTAACTTTACATCAAAAGGGAAGAAAGTACAACACTTTGTAATGCCCATTTTTCCCCAATGCACAGGACAGTGAAGAAACCCTCTCAGGTATCTTTAAGTGGATACATAGCTTTACTTAATTGAATACCTTTTATATCTGAAGGCAATGAGTTGCAGAAGTCCACATTTACAAAAGAGTCTGCACAAAGCAGTGATGCCAAGGTGGGCAGTGTTGTACTTTTAATTTTTGATGCATAAGCCATGTGTTGACAGGTTCACCTCTACCCCTAGAAAACAGTATTTTGAAAATACTTGACAACTTAAAGAAAAACAAAACTGGCACTAGAGATAGAGTAGTTGCTTCATATGAACTTCAGAGTAAGTGCTAATATATTTCACACAGAGTACAATATATAATTAGCAGGCAAAAGAGGACTTGATCACTGGCTTTTCTTTACAATGAATAATTTAAATAAAACTCAAAGAACAAAGCATATTTGTCTTGTTGTTTATTAAACATTAATGAAATGTTTTATATTTTTTCTGTTGCAAGTCGGGGAGGTATAGCCGTATGAAACATTTCCAGAAATTTTCAATTAGAATCTGGCTATGGCACCATCTCCTACGACTGAGCAGTTTCGATTCCGGATAAACAACTGCGCCCAAACTTAACCTGGAAGGGGCCAAAACAGTCAATGCTCGCTGAATAGAAAGCTGGACGAAACAACTGAAAGTTGGACTAAAAGCCATCATAGGAAATTCTGGCTTCCCTTACCATTTCTTACATTCAAAGCAGCTGCGCTGGGGTCTTTTTTTTCTGCCTCTTACGATCCAATATTTTCATCTCAGTTCTGCGAACACGCGCTCAGGTCCTGGATGTAACAGGAGGTTGTCGTGATGTTGAATCAGAAGCTTTACAAGAGGGTGAGCAGGATCTAAGAAAATAGGGTGTAGAGTGTCGGAGTCCAAGTGCTTACATCTGTGGAGGTGTCCACATACTCTGACTAATTTGGCTTTGTGATCATACTCTGGGGCTAGAGTTAGAATACAACTAGAGTGAGATACAGGTTTGCCTAACTGGAGTTGGGCTATTTCTTCTGGGAAGCTTTCAACTTGAGCACGTCTCAGAAGTTGCTATTCAGCTTGTGTATAGTCGTCAGCAGAGAGTTCACTTTCGTCTGCTGCCCCATGAAGGGAAATAGCAGTAGCCTTAATCAGATCTTGAAGTGAATTGTATCGAGAGATATCTGATCAGTTTGACTGGAGGATAGTGCTCCACAGAAAGTATAACTACGTGTTATTGGATGTCATCGCTTACATAATCATGAGGCTGTTTGGGCCAGCTACTAACTGAGTTAAGAACTGTGGACCTTGATTCCATCGGCTTTTATCGGTCTCCCGTGGTGTCAGCTTTGAGATGTAGCCTGCCTTTTCAAGTTTCTGCACTTCAACATACACTGAAGCAAGATCTGTGTTCTGCAAAAGGCATTTTCTGTTCTTAAATGGGCTGTTACTGCTTCTTTAGCTGATTGCAAAGGTGAAAGATTTCTTTTCCAGAGGAGAGGTGTTGCATACCTTTGAATGTCTCTGACTGCCACCCTGATTGTTTTCTCCTCAAGGATTTGCACCGCTTCTGTGTCTTCCCTTCTGTGCCTCACTCCTCTATGGAAGTGTGTCCATTTGCCACAATTTCTGTACATTGTTGAACAGTTCGGCTTCTGCTGACAAAGTGGAGGTTAACACTGTTGTGGTAAGAGATGACTGGCAAGGAATTGAGGGGCCCTGCAGAGTCCACCCGAGTCTGGTTTTCACAGCAGCAGGACCGCCAGGAGGTCCGAGACGTACTGGCTCTGTAGCAGTGATTAAATGTGGATAATCTGAGCCAATGAGTGAGAGTGGCTGAGCCTGCTTGATTGAGGGAATGGGAAGACCTTGTAGCTATCTGTATTTCTTCTGCAGCAACTTAACAGAGCAAGTGTGTTTTGCGAGGCTCCGTTTTTTAGCTGTAAAAGCTCTTTCAATGCTGAAGGGTTTGTTTGGCTTAAATGCAGAAGATACTGAGAAAGAAACAGCCGCCCCATGAACAACCCATACGTGTTGTCTCACAGTACGGAGGGCTATATTTTCAGGAAGTCCTTGAAGATCAAGTTGCTGTGCTGCTTCATACAGTAACATTGTCCTCTCTGATCCATCATCCAATATAGCGTATGCGTCAAGTGCCTTCTCTCAATTTCTCAAGATCACTCGGCTGACCTTTAAAAGAACTTTGCTGCCTGCAGTTGGTCTGTCCATATACAAAGTCTCTACTTCGGAGTTCACAAGACAACTGTTTTTTGCTGAAGCTTGTGTTTCATGTTTACCTTTGGCATTGAAGTCATGTATTTCTAAATGTCTCTTTTCTCATTTGGCTTTAAGATTACATTGTGAGATCTGGTGATCACAGCCACACCTAAAGCACTTCTGATTTGACTTCAGCCAAGACTCCACTTGATCTTGATTCAGCAGTTTGAAATTAGCACACTGATTGAAGTAATGCTGCACAGTGTTGCAGAAGGGGCAGTACTTTGTCGGTTTTTCCTTCTTGACTGCTGTAACACTTGCTGGTTCACTCCGTTCGCCACCATGCAGGACAGTAGCAAATCGTTGAACCAGCTTGCAATTCCTTTGCTGTTCTCTCTCTGGCTGAGAGTAGACTCTGCTTACATTACTAACGTACTGTGACTCATCTTCTTGTATTCTGAGCTCATATTCTAGCCAATCGCCAAGTTCGAATTAGTGTTGGAACTGGGTTCTGAATGGGGTTAACAAACCTTCTGAAGTTTGCTTTAAGATCATGAAGCAATTTGGCAAGGAGACATGAAACACGTGACCCACATTTGAGCTCTGTCCATCCTTTAGCTCCAAGTTGGTTCAGTATTCCAAGTAATGCACGCACTTTGAGGGCAAACATTCTAAAAGATTTAGTGTCACCACTCCTGATTTTTGGGCCATCCATCAATTCTGCAATTCTTTGTAATGAGAGTTGATGTGGTTGACTGTAAAGTGCAGTTGGAGACCTCATGGTGTTGGTGTATGGGTACCTGCTGTTGACTTACAAGTCTGCCATGAGCAAGGCATTCTCCTGTTTCAGATGATCGAGTATTTGGTACTTGGAAATGTTCTGTAGCCTCGGCAGGTAGCAAATTCTCTGTTGCAATTTTGAGTCGTGCAAACTCTCTGGGATCATCACTGCAAAAATGAGGAATGGTGGGAATAGGATCTCTGTAGGTGGGCTCGACATGAGGATATGAAAGAGAAGGAGGGCGCATTGGGTGGTATGGCTGATATGTCTCAGGCTGAGCGTAATATGCATACTGTTGTGGGGTCAAGAAGCTTGATTTGTCTGCAGGATTAGGAGCTGATTGACCATAGTTGTCTGAGTGTCTCTCATACGCATGTCTCTCATGTGCATGGTGAGCAAATGTATCCCTTGGAGTAAGTCTCATCTTGATAGACTGGACTTGTAGCTGGAATCCCATGATAAGGTTGCTGATAACCATATGGTTCAGTGGAAGGGAAATAGCGGACGGGTTTGCAGTTCAGACTATGATCTTTATAAGTCCCATACGTAGCTGCTGTCTCTTGACTGCAGTTCTGAGGCATTAACTGAACAGCTGCGGGATTTTGGTTGCAATCTCTTTGGTCAGTGGACATATAGTTATGGCCTTTGTGGTCTGTGTTGTAGCAACCATGTGGTCTATGTGCCTAATACCAGGTTGAGGATATGTAGCATGTTCTTGATGGGCTAGCTTGTGTTGGGATTGAGTTGGTTCTTAAGAAGAGAAAGGGTGACTTGAAGTTAGCTGAGTTGCCGAGCCTGGTAGTCTCAGGTCTCCTAGGTTGTCAGTGAGATAATCAATCTCTTGTGACTGACAGAATGAAAATGCAAAAGGTCACCTTGTAAATCTACAGGCAGTGCCCTCGTGGGCTGAGGAGGATCGTCTTTACGTCTAGGCAGAACTGGCCTGCCCTCAGTGGCTGCTGTATATGGACTTGAGGAGAGAACTCTCTGATCTGCAAAATCGCTTTGGAGAAGTCCGAGTACGGGGCATTGGCAGCAAATCTTGATATGTCTCCACATACGAACTCCTTTCACTTGATCCAGTGCTCGTACTTTCGTTAGTTCTGGTCCGCTTTAAATACATGTGAACTCTTTAAATGCAGGCCTCTTTTTTCTTAATTTTCTTATGTCTTAATTTTTACAAAATACAAGTTGTACCACCAGATTTAGATCAGCCTTAAGATTAGCAGTGTTTAGGGAGAACGCAGCCAGTCCATTCTTGTTTGTGGTTGGATTCAACAGCAGTTTGTTGGGCCAGTTGCTCCCCTCCAAGAGATATACAGCTATGTTTGTAAAGGACACCATTGCAGATTGACACCATTACATCTGTGAGAGAAAGTCCAAACAAAGAGTGAAGATTATCAACTTTGTGGCTTAAAGTACACGTCTTGTAAAGATGATCGAGTATACGGTTCAGATCAGCCAATAGCTCACCTGTTCCCTCCTCAGTAACATTCACATTTACAAGTGTCTGGCATTTGGTCTTCAAATTTGGTATTGAAAAACACCGACACATCAACAGTAAGAGAGGCACAGCCCATGGCATTCATCTGGTAGGAGAACAAAGACACAATTAAGTCAAGCACAGGCAAAATGATAAAAAATAAATAAATAGAATAACTGACCTACCACAAGACAAGAAAAATAAAGCATCACTCTCTTGGCACAAGACTCAACTTCCAGTCCCATAACTGCAACGCTGTAGGTCTGCGGTGCGTTTATGGTCACATCAAACTTGGGCAAAACTAAACCAGAAACAAAGCGCTTTAGATTAAGGCCTCAGATCAGTCATTGAACTTCCCTTACACAACTTACCATATTTTTTCCACCTCAAAAACTTGGGAGACTAGTGTTGGGACTCTTCACTCCATGGCTACTCCATTCTGCGGCGCCTAGGTCTTTGTGTCTGACGGACGCACGGACGGACGCACGGACGGACGGCGCACGCACGGACGCACGGACGGACGGATTTTTGTTGCAATTTTGAGTCGTGCAAACTTTCTGGGAACATCACTGCAAAAATGAGGAATGGTGGGAATAGGACCTCTGTAGGTGGGCTCGACATGAGGATATGAAAGAAGGAGGGCGCATTGGGTGGTATGGCTGATATGTCTCAGGCTGAGCGTAATATGCATACTGTTGTGGGGTCAAGAAGCTTGATTTGTCTGCAGGATTAGGAGCTGATTGACCATAGCTGTCTGAGTGTCTCTCATATGCATGTCTCTCATGTGCATGGTGAGCAAATGTATCCCTTGGAGTAAGTCTCTCATCTTGATAGACTGGACTTGTAGCTGGAATCCCATGATAAGGTTGCTGATAACCATATGGTTCAGTGGAAGGGAAATAGCGGACGAGTTTGCAGTTCAGACTATGATCTTTATAAGTCCCATACGTAGCTGCTGTCTCTTGACTGCAGTTCTGAGGCATTAACTGAACAGCTGCGGGATTTTGGTTGCAATCTCTTTGGTCAGTGGACATATAGTTATGGCCTTTGTGGTCTGTGTTGTAGCAACCATGTGGTCTATGTGCCTAATACCAGGTTGAGGATATGTAGCATGTTCTTGATGGGCTAGCTTGTATTGGGATTGAGTTGGTTCTTAAGAAGAGAAAGGGTGACTTGAAGTTAGCTGAGTTGCCGAGCCTGGTAGTCTCAGGTCTCCTAGGTTGTCAGTGAGATAATCAATCTCTTGTGACTGACAGAATGAAAATGCAGAAGGTCACCTCGTAAATCTACAGGCAGTGCCCTCGTGGGCTGAGGAGGATCGTCTTTACGTCTAGGCAGAACTGGCCTGCCCTCAGTGGCTGCTGTATATGGACTTGAGGAGAGAACTCTCTGATCTGCAAAATCGCTTTGGAGAAGTCCGAGTACTGGGCATTGGTAGCAAATCTTGATATGTCTCCACATACGAACTCCTTTCACTTGATCCAGTGCTCGTACTTTTCGTTAGTTCTGGTCCGCTTTAAATACATGTGAACTCTTTAAATGCAGGCCTCTTTTTTCTTAATTTTCTTATGTCTTGATTTTTACAAAATACAAGTTGTACCACCAGATTTAGATCAGCCTTAAGATTAGCAGTGTTTAGGGAGAACGCAGCCAGTCCATTCTTGTTTGTGGTTGGATTCAACAGCAGTTTGTTGGGCCAGTTGCTCCCCTCCAAGAGATATACAGCTATGTTTGTAAAGGACACCATTGCAGATTTTGACACCATTACATCTGTGAGAGAAAGTCCAAACAAAGAGTGAAGATTATCAACTTTGTGGCTTAAAGTACACGTCTTGTAAAGATGATCGAGTATACGGTTCAGATCAGCCAATAGCTCACCTGTTCCCTCCTCAGTAACATTCACATTTACAAGTGTCTGGCATTTGGTCTTCAAATTTGGTATTGAAAAACACCGACACATCAACAGTAAGAGAGGCACAGCCCATGGCATTCATCTGGTAGGAGAACAAAGACACAATTAAGTCAAGCACAGGCAAAATGATAAAAAATAAATAAATAGAATAACTGACCTACCACAAGACAAGAAAAATAAAGCATCACTCTCTTGGCACAAGACTCAACTTCCAGTCCCATAACTGCAACGCTGTAGGTCTGCGGTGCGTTTATGGTCGCATCAAACTTGGGCAAAACTAAACCAGAAACAAAGCGCTTTAGATTAAGGCCTCAGATCAGTCATTGAACTTCCCTTACACAACTTACCATATTTTTTCCACCTCAAAAACTTGGGAGACTAGTGTTGGGACTCTTCACTCCATGGCTACTCCATTCTGCGGCGCCTAGGTCTTTGTGTCTGACGGACGGACGCACGGACGGACGGCACGCAACGGACGGACGCACGGACGGACGGACGAATGCACGGACGGACGCACGCACGGGCGGACGCACGCACGCACGGACGCACGCACGGCACGGACGAACCGTCATATTAAAAGACCACATTCAGTAACAAAAGCAAGTATAGACCAATACAACACTACATTTTATCTTTAGGTCATGTACCAATTTCTAGAGCAAGAATCAAAACAAACAGACATACCAACACTGAAGTTGCGATAAAAATTCAGGCCCTTGTACTTCAGACACTGGGGTAAACTGAAGTGGCATTGTAATCAGAATTGCCACACAATGCAATATTAAGATTAAAAGCCCAAACAAAAAACCTGATTGGCGCACACAGACACCCTTTCAGCACTCAGACGTCTTCCTGGCTCCATGATCCGGACGCTCTGATCTACAGCACTGAGGCTACACAGAGATCCTGCTTGAGCAGAAACCATCAGAACGTTTCCCTCCGCAGGAACACCCGTAGCTGGAGAAAACGGCAGAGACACCTGGAACAAGGACCAACACGCTGTAGGACACACACCAACATTCCAAAATAAAAAAAAAGCCACATCATACAGTACCTGGTTCTGGAAACGCATATCGGTGTCAAACGGCACACTAGCAGCAACTACATTTTCACTGGGAAGAACGCTGTAGAGCAGAATCTGCACTGCTGGAGCCATATCAACGCCGACAGACAACTGGAACGTCATGGAGCTGCTTGTGACAGCATCAACAGCCTTTGCTTTAACCGACTGAAATCCATGGAGGACGATCACTCCTTTGGATAGGACCTGACAGAAGACATAGTGTGCAAGTTGCAGAGCAGCGGAACAAACAGACCAGCAAACTTAACTACAAAACTAATGTCCACTCACCATATAGATTATGTCAGCGCTGTAGCTACCAGCCTCTCCAACAAATGATGGTCACTGGAAACGAAGCACCTCCATGGTCACTGGAAACGAAGCACCACATTTGAGCGGCTGATTGAGCTTCACTATAGTCAGTTCACTAAACGATGGCTTGTCGGGAGAAACAGGTAGAAGAAGCTGAACAAACCTTGTATCTGTAGTGAAGTATGGCGATTTAGAACCATAAAAAATCTCTGGATTAGCAGTCACCTGAGGAAGATCAAACTTAATCAGCATCATGCTAGAGAAAGTCTTAATTTTTACAAAATACAAGTCGTACCACCAGATTCAGATAAGCCTTAAGATTAGCAGTGTTTAGGGAGAATGCAGCCCGTCCATTCTTGTTTGTGGTTCGATTCAACAGCAGTTTGTTGGTGCCAGTTGCTCCCCTCCAAGAGATATACAGCTTTGTTTGTAAAAGACACCATTGCAGATTGACACCATTACATCTGCAAGAGAAAGTCCAAACAAACAGTGAAGAATATCAACTTTGTGGCTTAAAGTGGATGTCTTGTCAAGTCAAATTATGAAGCAGACTGTATGGAAATGGATCACGGCACACTTCCACTAAGGCTTGACCAGGTACAGGTTGGCCATATGCATATCTGGGAAACATCATAACAAGATAAAGAACTGACCAACCACAGGACAAGAAAAAAAAAGCATCACTCACTTGGCACAAGACTCAACTTTCAGTCCCATAACTGCAACGCTGAAGGTCTGCTGTGTGTTTACGGTCACATCAAACTTGGGCAAAACTAAACCAGAAACAAAGTGCTTTAGATTAAGGCCTCAGACATGTCATTGAACTGCCTTAACACAACATCTTACCGTATTTTTTCACCTCAAAAACTTGGGAGACTAGTGTTGGCACTCTTCACTCCATGGCTACTCCATTCTGCGACGCCGCAGCCTAGTCGCGGTCGCCTAGGTCTTTGTGTCTCACTGCCTCATCGCTTCTCTGGCTACGTGTTGTGCTCCACCTCAATCACCGCCGGTAATCCCCTTGGTAATGTTGGGACCCTTCACTCCATGGCTAGTCCATTCTGCGACGCCGCCGTGGGATGCAGTCCTGGCTGTGGCCTGGGTCTCCGTCAGCTTTTCCCTGCTCAAGGCCATCCACCCAGGCCGTCACCACCACCTGCACCAACCTTTCCTCCAGCTACGGACGGACAGCCGCCGTGGGATGCGGCTTGGACGGACGGACGGCTTGGACGGATGGACGGCTTGGACGGACGGACGACTTGGACTGGACGGAGCTGGACTGGACGGCACTGGACTGGACGGAGCGGCTTGGGCGGCGCACGGCGGCTGGCGGGCACGGACTGGGGCAGCGGACGGCTTGCGGACGGGCGACGGACGGCTTGGCGGGCGGACGGCTTGGACGGACGGCTTGCGGACGACGGAGCGGACGGCAGCTCGGAGACGGAGGCAGGACGGCTGACGTAGGCTGGGACGGACGCAGCTTGGTACAGGACAGGAGGCAGGCTTAGGACGGACGGACGGCTGTGAGGCGGGAGCAGGATGGCTGGAGCAGGACGCACGGCTTGGACGGGCAGGCACGGCTGGGACGGACGCACGGCTTGGGCGGACGGCACGGCTTGGGACGCGCGGCTTGGACGGTTAGGGACATTGAAACTGCAAGCCATTGGATAAAACGTAGTCTTTTGTGTTGTAATGGTCTATACTAGCACCCGCAGGCGTTCGTCTGGAAAGAATGCGGCTTAGCTGGAGGACAATAAAAAGCCGAAGAGAACCATGCAAAAGGTTGGTCCAGATGGTGGTGACAGCCAGGGGGCTGGCCTTGAGCAGGGAAGGGCAGAGGGAGACCCAGCCCACAGTCAGGACTGCATCCCACAGCGGTGTCACAGAATGGAGTAGCCATGGTGTGAAGAGTCCCAACACCACCAAGGGGATTACCGGAGGTGATGGAGGTGGAGCACACCACGTAGCCAGAGAAGCAATGAGGCAGTGAGACACAAAGACCTCAGGAGACCGCGACTAGGCCACAGCGCCAACCCCTTGAAGTGGAAGCAGCGATCCTGAGGTTAAAGGCTGAGCTGCAGCAACCATAGATGGAGGTGGAACTTGAGGGAGGGTGGAGCTAGTCAAAGGTGAAATAGGTGGAGAGCCGTAGGGCAGCGAAGGGGCCGCAAGTCCATGGCGAAGAAGATGTAATGTCCAACAGAAGGAGGCCGAATGGCTGATGGTCCACACTGGAGTCAAGGGTGGTAAGAGAGCACAGCACTGGGAAGAACACTGTAGACCAGAATCTGCACTACTGGAGCCATATCGACGCTGTCACTTTGTTTGCAATTGGAGTCTTATCAAAATGAGTCATAGATATCTGTTAGGAATGATCAAGGTTAGGAGAAAAAAAAACAGGACCATCATCCATTTGATCACTGAATAACAAACAAACCAATAGTAGTAATGGTGTTAAAGGAAAGCTTCAATGGTTCACATAGCTTATTTTTACCATCTATAAAGTTTAGTAAACAACTCTAACATAAAAACAGAATGCTTCTGTTCAGTTCAAAGTCTAATGGTACTTACCTAGTTCTTTAAGTTCATCAACAGGAAAGAGAAAAAAAGATGAAAATTAGCTTCTTCCAAACACAAATCTCCCTCACAGCCACGAGGCAGATCACCCAAGACTAAGCCTTATCAAGCCACTCTTCAGACTCTAATATATCAGGAAAGCATTCATCTCGTTAATTCAATCAATTAACCACCACCTGGCAGTAATTAATGTGATCATTTGATTAGGAGTACCAACTGGCATTGATTTGAAACACGACACATTATGGAGGTTAGCAGACGAATTTTCTAGTTGCCATCAACACTATATAATTTTAATAGCTTATATATTGAAGATATTATTGAACATTTATTTAGCCATAGCAAAAGTAAGTTTCTTGTGTTCATTTTAAACAAGTCTGATATTATTTTATCTTATATCTGTTAATCTGCAGCTGACCCAGTTTTGCAGGCGGGGCATGTTGTCACACTGCGTTGCAATGAGCAAATGATTAGAATTATTGCTTTTCTTGTATGAACTCTATTGAGAAACCATGAGAAAAGGGTGAATAAATTCTGAGATTCAATGTTCAGAAATTATTAATAGAGGGTGCGCGTGACGTCACCGTTGGCTGGAGTGCCTGCAGTTCCTCACAGTGAGTCTCATTCATGAAACGTTCGTAAATATACGAGTGAATATGAGAGTGATTTGCGCGTAAAAGAGACATCGGATGAGCGTGCACGTTCATTCTCAATTACAATAAATCAAGTCCATCATATCCGACTGACATAGGCATATAATAACATGAATACGAATTTGATTTGATTAACTTCATTGTCTGTTCAGGTGTACTGGACAGAAATTCATCTTTGACACTGGTACAACCACGTTACAAACCACCTTAGAAATAAATAATTAATACACACTGTTATTTGGATAGCAGATGAACCCAATTGCAGAAAGTGTGCAAACACACAACGTTTATTGATAACAGAAAACAAAACCCAGGAGGGGGCAAACAACACTGGTAGGGAAAATAAAGACTAACACTAGACTAAAACTTTGACATTAAACTAAACAGGAACAATGTAACAATGTAAATCAGGATTTTACAAGATCACAACTTCGTTAAGACAAGGTAGACATGGCACAGAACAGCAAACACAACGGGATCAAATAGAGAGAAGCAGGTGACAGATGAAGCAATGATGACAAAACGAGGGTAACAAGGGGGTGGGGCCAGAGAACGAGACACCGCAAACACACACAGCCCAAACACAAGGCCATGTGCCTGCACAAAAAACAAGGATCTGTCATGATCCTGCCTCAAGATAGGACAAGAGGGCAGAATCATGACACATACATAAGTTAAATTAATACATGTGCAAATTCACACACCTCAATTGAGAATTGAGTTTAAAACAGTCACTGCCAATGGAACAAATGATCTCTTATAAATATTCCTCTTGGCGAGCGGTATCCGTAGCCTGTGTCCCGAAGGAAGGCTCTCGAAGCAGGAATGGAGGGGATGAGACTGGTCTGAATATATTAATAATGCCCTTTTCTCCAAAAAAAAATGTGAATAGCTCTTGTATGTGCTCTGTTTTTGGCCGATGATCTTATTTGCTTCATTGATTTCTCGTGTTAGTTTATTCTTCTGTTTCACTGTAATACCATGAAACAATATTATAACACTTTCAGTCATTGATCTATAAACAATGGTTAAGAGCCTCCGTTCAATGTCAAAATTTCTTAACTTCCTGTATACTCAAATGCTATCTAGTTTTCTTATGTAGCCCATAAAATCCAAAAAGAAAGTTTATCATCAATGATTGTACCCCGATATTTTGCTCTATCTTTACGCCTTTTAACATTATTACAATATATTCCTATTTAACACATATGCCATTTGCTAATTACATAAACTATAAGCTCAATTCATAAGTATAAATATATATTTAGAACATGTATATATTTGTATGGTCCTCGAATGTGTTTACCATTATCAGCCATTCACCGTTTGTATCACTCCGCTTGTCTGTGTTTGTCCAACTTGCATCATTAAGCCAGAAGGTGGTGACAAGTGACTGTCTTTATGAGTGCACAATTGAACTTTAACTTAACAGATTAGTGCCAAAAATATTGATTAGCTAACCTTAGAAAGAAACTAGTTGCTGAAACCAATCTTTAATGCTAATATATAAATCGCTCCTTTTCCTCTGGACACAAAAAGATTGCACTGGTGTTTGATTGAAATAACATCTATGTAAAATAATCATTGAAAGAGTTCTCATTAAGGCCATTCCTATTTGAAATTTGTGATTGTGTATTGTCAACAATAAGCAGAAACATTCTGCATTTGCATCCAAGCGTGGATCATTCATTTCAAAATCCTCATTCTCATATTTAAGAATCTGTAATATTTTATGCTACTGCCCACTGACATGCTTTTAAAGCTGTTGTTATACCATTTTTATGACCTTCAAACACCTTAAAATGCACAAATGTAGGTCTGAGAAATCCACATTTTCTCGGGGATGCCCCCGAACCCCCCTGACTAACTCACCTTTGCATGTGTGTGACTGTATGGTAATGTGGGCTGGTGTGGTTATAGTGCCAGGGATGTTTTTTCTTAATCCAGTCTGCCCCTGCATAGGCCTGCAATATACATTATTCTCTGTATTGAATCATGTTATCTTATTACCCACCCCAGCCCCTGATGTTTCGGGTTCAGCCCCTGATGTTTTTAAAACCTAGAAACGCCCCTGGACTCTATTATAAAAATTGGACAATATACTCTAAGAAGTGGTTGAAAACTAACCACATTTTATTTACGGTAAATTTACAGATCCGTCAGAGGAAGTGACACTCCGTAGGGTCAAGCTTTACGCTACAGATTTAATGGAATCCACCAATTACCTAAAAGCACTCAGCCTGATCCTCCTTTAATGTCCCCATCCATCCACGTTAAACTACAGGATTATCTCCCTTTCCTCTTTTAAATTGAAGTTTGTTAATGATTCTTCTCCGGGGTTATTTGTTTTGTAACAATTTCCACAGAGAAGAGACATTCCAACTTAGAATGTTTGTTTGAAAGTATGGTGGTTGGAGGCCTGATATAGTTCCATTCTGTTTCTCAACTCTGGTGTTTTAATGCAAACACCTTTCATAATAAAAACTATAATCAGCCATAATTCTTTCAATAATAATGCTGTTTCAAAACCACACATGTAGCTTGAAATGTCTTGGGCATTTAAAAGAAAAAAGGTTTTCATTGTGCAATTTTAATGTGCTGTTCCTTACTTCCAGGGGAGTGATGCACAAGCCAGATCCCAAAAGTTGAGCCAGTAAGTCTCAATTCCATTAAATTCAAAATGTCAACATTTCATCTGTACCCTCTAACTGCACATAGCGTCATATTGCACAGTCCCTCTCATAATGAGCACTATAAATTAAGTGAACTCTTTGCCCTATGCTGCATACCCTCTTTCCTCTCCATCTAGATCTACAAATGGGAAAATTCCAGTTTGCAACAGAGTCCAAGAGCAAACACTCTTAGTATAAAAGCCCAGCCCAGTTGCTTTACCAGTGAAAGTCTGTGAGGCCTGCTGCTAGCCTTTTCAACCACTCCACCTACTCCCATGTTGCATTACTCAACGGGACTTCCCCTAATGATCAGAAAACGACGAAAAGGAGGAAAAAAAGCCAAAGGATGAGGCGCTGTCTGGCTGTGTGTGTCTGTAAGCAGCAGAAACAAGGGAAACACTGTTATAGCCTCTCTGCTGCAATAAGACACTTTTTTGTGTTTGTGCAATGAACAAACACTGTCAAAAAATGTTAAATTTACAGTAAAAGAAAATCTATACAAACCTAATTGTCTCCTAAAATACAAATATACTGATACTCACCTTAGTAATACAGGTGGTAAAACAGAAGGACACATGGTTAAAGTTCATCAAAATTAGCGTTTCACAAACCTTGTAAGCTTAAAATGCAACTATATAGATTTTCAACCCGCTTTGTATTGTAACAATGTTGGCAGTATGTGTAAATGATGAATAATGTTTACTTGCTTCAGTGTGACTGAAAAAATCACATTTATTTGTCAGCAAAGGTCGAACTAACACAGTCTCATCCCAATTCGTCATATAACTGACGTTTTGGGACGTCTTTTGACCATTCGTCAATATACGACTTTTCAGGGCCCCCTTAAACGTCGGTAGATGACGATTACCGGGTCGTCATACAACTGACGCTTTACCTTTAACGTCAGTTAGGTGACGAGTTGGGATTAGGGTTAGGTTTAGGTCTGGGGTAGAGTTAGCAGATCATGACGTCATCTACCGACGTTTAAGGGGGCCCTGAAAAGTCGTATATTGACGAATGGTCAAAAGACGTCACAAAACGTCAGTTATATGACGAATTGGAATGAGACTTGCGCTGGTTTGAACAGATGACGCAAAAGCTCCAGGGCTTTTGTGAAAACTACAGATTATAGTTAAATATTTATAGGTAACACTTTATTTTGATGGTCCCTTTAGAACATTACTGTTGACTATATGTAACTTTGCAGACTACATGCGAGTTCAGACTGCATGATTTTCAGAAGTGGTCAGGGTCGCTGCTCTTTTCACACTGCATGACTATCTTGGCCAGCATTCAGTCGCTGCTGTGTTCACACTGGACGATGGATCGGCGACAGAAGGTTTCACACTGCATAACTTACAATAGAAAAAAAAAAAAAAAAAAAAAGCAGACAACTCCGCCTAGCACGCTGCAGCGCAAACTGCGTTTAACAACAAACGTACACGTGAGACGTGACAAGGAAACAACGCAACATCACACGTGCTAGACGGAATTCTCTTTTTCTTTTCGAACCCGGTTGTGATACAGCGCAGATGAAAAGTCAAATAAACCCGGGTGCTCCTGCCAAATTTCTACTCATTTTTCTTCCATTTCTTGTGTCCAAATAGACCAGAGAAGAAGTTTTTTTTTTCTAAAAGCATGTTGATATGCAACGCATTCTCATCCCAAGGCGCCATATTTTGACACTTTTGCAAAAGTGTAAATATCCAATGCACATGGCACCCTTTCACGCCAAATGAGACGGTTAAGTTTTAGGTATGGGGTAGGGTTAGACCACTAGAAGGCGCCTTCTGCCCTATTTATTTTTACGTCTCATTTGGCGCTAAAGGGTGCCATGTGCGTTGGATATTTACGCTTTTGCAAAAGTGTCAAAATATGGCGCTTTGGGATGAGAACGGGCTGTGATATGTGATCCATAACTCCTCCCCGAACACCCTGCTGCTCTAATCTTGCTCTCTCACTGGCTGCCCAACGTGATCTCATGAGAATACGTATGCATTTGTACGTAAAGTGTCGTTCTATCATATGTATGTATAATTACGTTTTATATGCGCAGAAACGTATAATACAGACGTATTTACAGTATTAAAAACATAAAATATTTACGTATTGACAGCACAAAAACGTCATTTATTTACGTATGAACAAATCCACCGACGTACACATTTGTACGTATGATGTATCACAATTTATTCATATTAATATAGTAGCATTATGTTTTGACCCTATTGCATTCCACGGTCTTATTAATTACGTTTTTAGTCGCATTTATTGATCTAATACTCATGAATATTAACATTTTGCTCGTTTCGCCTGCATGGTGTTAACCAATACAATATAAAACCTTAAAAATACATTCTTTAACGTTACTCGTTTAACCGTTTTGTAATAGTTTATTACCTTGAGACACAAAGCGTTTTCTCCTATAAAAAACACAACAAAATTCACAAAAGACGTCAATTTTATTAGGTTGATGTAATCCAAATCTTTAGAATCCATAGTTGTATGCAAGAAACAACTCCTAATTCAGCCTCTTATCCTGTCGTTATCTTCGTCTCCTCCATTCTCAGCAGCGACCGTACATGTCAAACGCGGGGCTGGTTATGAATTCAAATTCAAAAAATGCGCCCTTGAGAAGCGATACGTCATATTTTACGGCAGTGATATCAAACGTTCATTGGCTCTTCCCTGCTTCGTCACAGATTGCGACATGAAGGACTGTGAGACGGTTGGTTAATCATTTGGAAATGGAGAAGCGTGAACCGAAGCCGGATTAACATTTTCATTGATTAGAATTTCATTTCTGCTCCGTACTTCATACAAAACTATTACAATACTGCCAGAGAAGACTGTGACTGCAACGCATCATCATGTGAACGGCTTTTGGTATCGGTTTTGACATTTTCGCAATAAATAAATTATTGTGATTATACTTGTTTGTTAGTTATGTTTTTCTTTATAATTGTAGTTTGTTATATGTTAGTTTTAAGGAATTGTTATGGGTAGGTTTAGGGGTAGGAGTAGGATTGGTGGCTCAAAATAGATTTTAATGCTAACGTTATATTGTTAATAAAACTGCCCTTTCCCAACACCGTTTTATCCTTTTTTATATTATGTATAAAATGGGTATGTTTAGGTTTGGGATTAGGGTTACGGGATCTTACATTTATCTATAAAATGGTAAAAAGGGAAATTATACAGATATCTGTATGATATAGAATATACGTAAACAGTTTACGTTTTTTAGCTGTAAAAACGTAATAATGTTACGTTTAAATGTTGCAGATACGTCCATATTATACGTTTCAGCATCTATCAAAACGTACTAAAAAGTACGTTTTCTATCTTTGCAAAAACGTAAAATACCTACGTATTAACAATGAGACCAGGCTGGGCTGCCGGTGATCGCCGATGTAGTTTTCAGTCAAAACACTTTTCACACAGCAGGATTTTGAATCGCCGACAGGTCCAGATATTTAGCATGCCAAATATCTCACGGGCGTCAGCGACTCATCGACGATTCTCTCAGATCACGTCTTTGCTCATTCACACTGCGTGATTGTCACTCGCGTGCATAGCGTCGATTTGCCTGCTGATTTCGGGCATTTGTCGGCGATTTTCAAAACCTGTCAGCCAGCCAAAATCCTGGCTAAAATCGTGCAGTCTGAACTCGGCATAACTCTCATTAGAGTATTAGTAGACTGTCTGCTTAATATCGGCCAACTCTTTATTGTGACGCTTCCTCCCACAGACATTCTACTGACTATAGACCTTATGCACCAGAGAAATGTGGGTGCCGTCATCTGCAGAATATTGTCTTTGAACTTCCGGTTTCGCGGTCGCTCTGTATATTTCTATGGCATCGCTGTCGAGGAATAATTAGCTGGTGAAGTGGATTTACTTATTGTAGAGTTAACAAAAGTTATCATGAGCATTGTAATGTTTATCATAAGCATTGTAAAGCAGATGTCTTAACAAATGTCAAACGGAATTTTTTTACGAGCAGTTCATTCATGCCTATGAAAGATCGCTGTGAAAATACAGACCGGAAGGCAAAAGACAACGAGCGCAGCACTGAAAAGGGGCGGGGCTATATAAGGTCTATAAGTAACTTTGCAACTACATGTCAACTTATTCTAACTTATTATTAGTGTCTACTAACACTCTACTAACACTCTATTGAGGCTAACACTCTAGTTACTTATAGTCAACTGAATGTGTTAACCCAATTTATAATTGATAACATTGACCCCACTTTTGATTTGTGTATACAGTATGTGGTTTTACTAATATTCCCCAAATAAAAGGAAAGAATACTATATTATACATTTTATTTTATTTTATTTTAGCTACAAATAAAAATGTAAGTACAGTAAAAAAAAACAACCTTTGTTTTTGGATCTTAAAAAAGAAATTCAAATATATCAAGAATTTTGCCTTCACAAATTAATAAGGCAATTACAATTTACATACAATTTCTATGGGAGTCCGTTAATATATAAGTACATAATGTTTACCCCCTGGCTGGGAGTTTTTCTGTCCTGACTGTATTGAATGTTTGTTTTAAGATTAATTAAAAAAAGTTATTAAAAAACAAACCTACAGATTATACTTCCACGTGTATGTATCCCCACCCACGGACAGTCAGATCGACAAAGGGTTATTAACAGAACAGACACAGTTATTGTTTTTTGTTTTTTTCAGTGAAAAAAATGTATTGAAAAATGAATTGTCCTGTCTACTCTTTAAAAAACAGCATTTTGGTAAAAATGGAACACTATGATAATGGCAGTTTGCTTCGGGAGGATTGGTCAGAAACGACAGAACGCCCGTTTCTTTTAGTTTTTCATCTCCGTTTGGCATAAAACACTGTGTTAGACTTAGTAGTCATTCAGTTTTAAATGTTGACCACTGTAAAAAAAAAAAAAAGATTGTTGGTTTAACTTAATTAATTAAGTAACCCGGTTGCCTTAAAATTTTAAGTTCATTGAAATTGAAAAATTTAGTTAATACAATTGAAGGAGATTGATTTAATCAACAGAAACTCAAAATATTATGTTATTTGAACTACATAAATTATTTAAGTTGATTTGACAAAAGAAAAAATGTTTTTTTGTAATGATTACAAATCATGAAATTTGTTATGATTACAAATCATGAAAACATATATTTTTTACTGTGTACAAGATTTTCTGTCGCCGCGTTCTCTCTTTGTAGCCTTTAGCCACTTCCTGCAATGTACTGGATCTTTCACGAAAAACCGAAAGTAACTTGCTCTCGCTAAACATTTACTCTTTGAATTCTTGCATCCGAGAACTACATGTGTAAACTAACAATACAATACCTAAAAGTTTGCTTATAAGTATTTCCTATTAAATCAAGGAGGTATTTGACTCTAGTCAAGCATATCCATAACAATCTGGTGGGAGTGGTCTTGGAAGGCAATATACCCAGGGTGTTTTATATCTATTTGCCAAAAGGAAAGAGAACAGCCTTTTTCTTTGTTTTCTTCAGTCAGGTAACACTGATTTTAAAAATTCTAACCAGCAATTCCCCATGACCATGCCAGAAAAAGGATATTTGAAATTAATCAACAAAATCTTTTTGTTGATTTAGCTATTATTTAAAAATCACCCATAATCCTAGATAACAAATAGGTGGATGGAAAATCCCTGGTGCATACCGTCAAATGGAGCTATCTGCTATTACATACTGTATGCCATCCTGAAAATGTGTGAAAACAGTAATCAAGAAGATAAAGACAGTAATTTTCCAACTATGCACAAGACAATACTCCAACATTTATTATCATCTAGCAGAACACTGACAATTAGATGAAAATGTCAGACACTTCACACCATCTGTAACCAAACCTGTTTAAAATGGAGACGCACTTTGTTGGTGATGGGACAAAATTAAAATCTACACTCATCTGTATTACAGGTGTGATATTGTGTCACAGGTACATCTGGACCTGTGACACAATATCACACAGTTTCTTCTCTGAAGAAAAGTAAAGAAAATTAGATGCTTCTCTGTATTGCAAAATCAAATGAAAAGGTGTAACAGAAAGCCAACATTTGTCAAAATTACATGTAATCCAACATGCACGTGCTATCCAAACTGGCACATAAAAACTAAGTGAAGGTTTTATGACTTTAGAGCAACATTAACTCTTTAATCTAGTCCTCGACACCAGGATTTCAACACTGTTTTTTTTTTACTGTGTATAACAAATAAGTTATGTAAATATGTAATAATTATATTATGTTGAAATATGTATGTCACAAGTACAAATCTAGAGAATGAATGTGCTTCATAGAGCAAATATGCATTTTCCCATGCTATACAACATGAAAAAAAGTATTCACTCTTTGAATATTCATTACTCATGGTCGTATCTCCAAGTCATTTTGGAATTTGGCCAAGATGAAATCTCTCAGCACTCAGAATAGGGGCATGTCAGTGATGTGACCTGCATGCAATGATTCTGAATGTTTTTAGCACTGCCAAGATAAAAATGATAGATGATACTTAGATTGATTTACCCCCGTGCAAAAATACTTGTTTACATAAAATGCATAGACAGCCAGAAGCCAAATCTAGAGAAATGATTAGCCCAAGACTGGTTGCACGCTGAAGCTAAGCAGGGTTGAACCTGGTCAGTACCTGGATGGGAAGAGGTGTAAGTGAGGCCAGTAGGGGGTACTCACCCTGTGGTCTGTGTGGTCTTAACATCCCAGTATAGTGATGGGGACACTGTCAAAGAGCACCGTCCTTCGGATGAGCACCCCCAGGATATCCTTCTGAAAAAGGGTAGGGATTTAACTTTGGCTACCTGGCCAAATTTGGCCATTGGCCTCCTAATCATCCCCCATACATACTGATTGGCTTCATCACTCGGTCTCCTCACCACCAATAAGCTAATGTGTGGTGGGCGTCAAATCATCAGGTGAATGCTGCACATTGGCGTGTTTGAGGAGATTTCCCCCTTCCATATATAAAGCGCTTTGAGTACCCAAAAAAGCACTATATAAATGTAACAAATTATTATTATTAATATGTAAATATTATTATTAATGTTATCTAAGCCAATGATTGGTATCTGTAGCTGGACATGCATTTGAATGATTGGGACTGGGCATGAATAAAAATTGTGTTTTGGCTCAGCAGAACTGACATATTTCCTTCATAAAATAAATATGAACTTCAACTAAAGCACCAGGACTGTCTCTGAATAACAAACAACACCATATATTTCCCCATTGAGCAAAAGGCATCAGCTGTGAAAACAGACATCCACCTAAGACACGACAATGAGATGCTCGTACCCAGCGGACCCCACCTCACAAAGCACTTCCACTGTACTGAGCACATTTACTGTAAACGACCACCAAACAAAACTCTTCTGCCTGTTTTTCCTATTATCGATTATGTTATTTTAAAGAAAGAAAGAAAGAAAGAAAGAAAGAAAGAAAGAAAGAAAGAAAGAAAGAAAGAAAGAAAGAAAGAAAGAAAGAAAGAAAGAAAGAAAGAAAGAAAGAAAGAAAGAAAGAAAGAAAGAAAGAAAGAAAGAAAGAAAGAAAGAAAGAAAGAAAGAAAGAAAGAAAGAAAGAAAGAAAGAAAGAAAGAAAGAAAGAAAGAAAGAAAGAAAGAAAGAAAGAAAGAAAGAAAGAAAGAAAGAAAGAAAGAAAGAAAGAAAGAAAGAAAGAAAGAAAGAAAGAAAGAAAGAAAGAAAGAAAGAAAGAAAGAAAGAAACTTGAAGGCTTCACTGTCAGTGAAATTCGTGACATTTGTCTGAGTGGGCTCTTGTCTTTCTCCAGACTTTACACACTCTGTTTCCACACAGATACCCTGCGGGGGAAGCTGGGATCAGGGGCCTCGCTCGTCCTTCTCTCTCTCATTCTCTCAAACACATGTTCAGAGCCTACGACTGCCACACAGAGCCCCAGGGATCCATGCAGTGGACTCCAGGGGGAAAGAAAGACTGCATGTGCCCCACAAGGGGCCAAAGGTTCAGAGGCCAGACAGAAAGCTCTGGAGCCCGTCATTGAAGCCCAGACTATGGGGGTGTGCATTCACATGCAGAATACTGCAGAGGCCAGCTGTCAATCAAGAAGCTGTCAGATATACATGCATCATAATGGTTCATTAATGTTCATAAAGGGTGTCCATGTGAAGTCCTAACCAGCCAATCCCCTCAATTCATTCATTTCTATTCCAGATTTTTTTTCATAAATTTAAATTTTCCATGAAATCCATACATTTTATATATATACACAGTATATATACATATATAAGTTACCGGACATCCAGAACTAGCCTGGCTACGTCAGACTTTGTACTTCCGCTCCATTTCAGTTCACTTCTGTACTCAGTCTGAAATAGTGAAAATCTCTTATTTTCCTCTGGCCTGAAAACAGCCGGCCAATCAACGAACAGAGGGCGGGCTAAGAGCTGTGACGTAGATGCTAAGCGCCGAGTTTAAGATTGTATTTTAGGTTCGGAAAATCTAAAACAACCGCAGAAATGGAGATACGAGATGCAATTCGCTCTGTTGTGGAGAATATTCCCGGCATTTGCAAACTGAAACCCAAAAAAGAAGAGTGTTTGTTAAAGATTCTGAGTGGAGGTGATGTTTAAGTTGTGATTGGCTGCAGGTAACCAATGATTCTATACTTTTATTCTTTAGCCTATATATATATATATATATATATATATATTTTATTTATCCTATTTTCTTTATTCTATTTATTCTATTATTATTTAGGCTATAGAAAAAATTCAGTATTTTCTGTTAACCAAATGATTTTCAATCTTCACTATGCTTCAATGCTATTCTTCAATGCAAATAAAAAAGTGTGCCGTAATTTGTTGCATAGTATGTTCAATTAAGCCAGACGTGAGGATTCTGCGCAATACGCTGTATTTATTATATCATGATGACTCACGAGTTAAGTTATTGCACTAAATCTGTGCAGATTTGCCATTCGACGGGTTGGCAGGTGTTAATTTCAAACTCTATATAGAGTATGTAGGTATATGTGTATATAGTACATGTGTTAATGATTAGTCAGCAAAAAGTGTGCTATTTTGAAACAACTAATTTTGTACCAAGTATATTTTAGTTGTAATGAAATTGTAGTAAAGCATATAACTTAATGTGTAGTACTAAACTAGACCAACTTCAAGTATAGTTAGCATAAGTGAAGAATATGCCTGTGTAGGGGTTAATTACATGCTTGATTAATGATGTAACAATTACATTACAAAGCACGTTGAATTGTTGTGTTTTATTATATATATATATATATATATATATATATATATAATATATATATATATATATATATATAACACACACACACACACATTTGCAATCTACTATTGAAAAAGGGAATATATTTCAAATACAGTTCACTGGGGTTTTATAATATAAATTAATTAATTGAGCATACTGTTAAGTTTTAGCAGGACGACAACTGTCAGTCAAGTCCAAAGGGAAAAAGACATAACAGCAGTGGGGAGCTCTCTCACACACAAACCACGGCCCAAACAGACCAACCAGCTTTGTCAAATAAAGGATACCCATCTCATTTCAATCATCAAAGCTATAGGGTTTAGACTCCTTCACTCTGTACGTCAATCAACACCACTCATGGTTGCTTGGACCCCGAAACACTATCCACAGGAGCACATGCATACACAGACACACACACACCTCACTGGCTCTGTTCTGCAGCTTCATTGATTTGCCCTCTATTCTTTGTGTTCACAAAAGATTCCTTCAAGTGCCACAGTGACAATGGCCTTAAGATCATCAGAGCGTAATGATTGCTGTCCAATGGGAGCCGCTTCAGGATTAATTGAGCCAGAATTAATTTGGGGAATTTCTGAGTTCTCTGAAAGGAGACTCTGGTAAAGAGCGGATAGATTTCAGGTAAGCCGAGGGCGGACATCTTTAAAACAACCACGGTTTCGTTTTTTTATTAGGAGAAAGAGAGTTCCTAAAGATCAACATTACAAATGACTAAACATCTTTTAAATAAGACATTTATTATAAATATATATAAAAAAGTTTTCATAAATTTTTGAAATCATTCAATTTATTTTTTCAATTAAGCTTATTTTTATATCTGATATATTTAATTTGCATTTTCAACCATTAATCGAACAATTTCACAGTTTTTACACTGATAAGGAAAAATACTTCAAAGTAATCGTTGCATTTTGCATCAAAATCTTCATCAAATTTTTAATTTTTAAGTACAGGAGGTGATCATTCAAAGATAAAAATATCTATTTGATGTTCTATTAATATGAAATATAACCTCAAACTCTTATACAGCCTTGTTCTTGGCAGTTTGTACAAGCCAAAACAGGATTTTATAGAAAAGGGGAACAAGTCCTGCAGACCTCTTCAGGCTTAATAGCCGTCATGTCACAGTTTCCACCCAGTGTTCTTAAAAGCAAGTGTAATTACCATGACTAATTCAGCTAATTACTTAATCTTGGATTTAATTGAAAGTAGTCTACAAATGAGGTAGCGTTCATACGATTAAAATCTAAAGATTAAAGCTGTTCATTAAAATATAGAAAGACTTAAATGAAAGATCACCCCAAAGCACGTTTTTTTCTTGAAGGGAAAGTAATTTCTGCCCAGCAGTCATGTTTTATAACTGAATATGATGTCAGCCTAATTTTATGGCCATAACCAGCCACATACACACCCACTCGTGGAGCAAAAACATAAAATTTACAAACAGCTACTCAAGTTCTGATGAAATTACTACAAATAAAATTATCAAGGGACATGGGAAAGAAAAACCAGAGGACAGAATTCCCTGTGGGCAAACCCCTGTCTGGTTCCATCAACACAGTAAACTAAATTTGCTCTGTCCATCATTGCATTACAGACAAACAGAGTCGGGCCTCTTGTACTGCTGGCACCACCATAGCACAAATACCCTGTAGATTCAAATACCCTGTGACTTGCCAGCATAGCCTTTTTTCTTTCAGCGAATGCCAACGGAGCAACCGATAGACAGGCTCCTTCATGTCACACTTCATCATGCCTGCATACTGACCTGCACCAGAGGTTTTACCATGAAGAGCATGTTCTCACACCATGCGTTTGCCTTCTGGCTCTCTTCTGGTGGATGTTGACAATTTAAGCAGGACTGAACAAGGGGTTCTTCTCGTTCATGTAAGTTGGATGATCAGTGGCTCAAATTAAAAAGCTAGAGTTGGCCGTATATTGTATCTGACCTCAGTGTACCTTGTTACCTTGCCAGAGGAATATTTTTTAAACTGTCCCAAAACTGCTTCGGAGTCTACTGACTTTTTAGACACTCTCAGAACAAAAGGTACAAAAGCGGTCACTGGGGCTGTGCCTTTTCAAAAGGTACACTTTTGTACCTTAATGGTACATATTAGCACTTAAAATGTACATATTAGCACCTAGAATGTACATATTAGCAACTAACATGTACATATTCAGGACCTAAAATGTACATATTAGACACCTAAAATGTACATATTAACAACTAAAATGTACATATTAGGAACTAAAATGTAAATATTAGAACCTAAAATGTACATATTAACACCTTAAATGTACATATTAACACCTAAAATGTACTATCAACACCTAAAATTTACATATCAACACCTAAAATGTACATATTAGCACCTAAAATGTACACATTAGGACCTAAAATGTACATATTAACACCTAAAATGGAAATATTAACACATTAAATGTACATATTAGCAGCTAAAATGGACATATTAACACATAAAATGAACATATTAGCACCTAAAATGTACATAAAATGGACAAAAGTGTACCTTTTGAAAAGGTACAGCCCCAGTGACAGCTTTTGTACTTTTTTCTGAGAGTGCAGCTACTTTATATGGAAGCATCCTGACTGCAGCGGAACATCATAAATGACTGATTTGGAACACACAAATACACTCTAAAAATATAAGGTTCTTCAGGGGTTCTTGCAGTGGTCATGGTGCTATAGCACCACTAAGCCCAGTTTGGTTCTTCAGCGGTTCTTCAGTGGTTCTTTGGAGTGGTTAACATGCTCTATGGCACCTCTTGGTTCTGCATAGCACCATATGACAAAGATGGCACTTAAAGTGGTTCCCCCTATGAATACAAGCCAATGAACCACTTTTAGTGCTATTTAGCACAATTTTTCTCTGCACATGAAGAACATGGAAGACTGGACTTTTTTTACTTATTGTACACTATTTATCTATAGTTTTCAGCATTAAATGAATAAGTAAATATGAATATTACAATTTTTGGTAACACTTTGTAATAACTACATGCTAATAATCATTACTTAAGTATGAGTAAACAGTTTAATTCATAAAGCATTAATAGACATTAATAAGCAGTTTATAAATACAGCTATAAATGCTTTCTTCTTGATTTAAAAGCATATCTATAATTTGTTTAATAATTGTATTTTTATCCTTTATCAATGATCAATTTATCATTTCTCAATGAAGAATTGCATTTTTTATGAACCAGTTATTTAAGAGTTTTCAGTGGTTCATATGATTACTTAGAGCGTGTAAGTAAATTATTAATAAACTATTTAAATGTACATTCATACTTATTATTCAGACATATAGTGATGGTTACTTAGTGTGTGGTTAATTACATGTATGTATGCTGTAATTCAGGGTTAATTGGGTAGTTATAAAGCACTTAGTAGTGGTCAGTTAACTACGTTTGTGAGCTCATCTAAAGTGAGGACTAGTCATGCCGTGTAAAGCGTTTATAAAGGAGATTTTAAGGCTGTTAAATATTTCTATGTTCTGTATCACTGTGTTGTTTGTTACATTTCACTGTTTAGAAGATTGATGAGCCTTTAAATCTCCTTTATAAATGTTTTATAAGGCATGAATACTCCTCACTTTAGATGAGCTCACGAAATAGTTAACTGACCACTACTAAAATGCTTTATAACTTCCTGTATTTACTACATTTACCAACACTTTCTAAGTGATCTTATGAATGAATTAACTGTTTACTCATGCTTAACTAATGATTAATAGCGTGCAGTTATTATAAAGTGTTACCAAATTTTTATACTTAGAAGAACGATTTTATCCAAAGTGACTTATTTCATATGCAACTTTTTTGTTCAAAATAACCTAAAGTAGTCAATACATCAGTTGTTTTTCCTAAACGTGTTTGTGTCTACTTCTGATACCGTGATTATGTACGAACTCCAGTCACCAATCACCTTAGCACACTGCATTTCCCATCATCCATCAAGTTCCTCAACTGCCTTCAGTCAACAATCATCCACGCCTGATTCAAACTGAAACAATTCCAGTTCTCCAACAACGATTCTTAGAAGTGTATCCTTGTGTTTGTTCCTTGTGTTCCCAAGTCGGCCCCAGTCAATATCTGCCTGCATTACTCACCTGTTCCGGTGCTTGTCTTCTGAGGTGTGTTCATCTGTAAGCTCTGCCATCTCCCTCTGGATCTCCTGTAAGACAAAGGGACAGTTTAGTTCTCATTTCACCAGCTATATTTTCCCACATTGAGTTTACTCACCTGCTCACTCTGTGTCTGCTTGTGTCTTCAATAAAGCTGTTATCTGGACTGACTTCTTGTCCAGTGTGTATTTCCTGACAGATTCATATGGTAAGTCTAAGTGTTTATATTTTAGACCTAGCTGGATGGTTTTCATGGGAAATTGCGTACATGCATCACTCACCTATATCTCATCATATTTGTAGAGAAGTTTCTACTTTGACATGTACAGTATAGTGTGTAGGAGTGGCATAGGTTGTCACCACTAGCGAGAGTGATTGACATGGAGCACGCTGAATCACCTGTTTAAAAAAAGCACCAAACTGAGTAGAGAAGAGAACATGACAGATCGTAATAAAACATGAATCAACATTGGCTTGGCTTTTTGGAGATGGCAAGAACTGAGGGATTTGAAATGTAAGTGATGTTTTTATTACTCAACAGGTGAGTGAGGTATTTATTAAACCGATAAATTACTGTATGTAGCTCTCTAGTTCATCCACAGTAAAAAGTGATCAGCTGACTAAACTTCAGTGGCAGAGCTAGACTTTTAAAACAGGGGTGGCAAAGGGGTGTCAATGTATTATTTTGGGGGGTCAATATACAAAGTGTTCAATTACAATTACACTAAAAATAAAGTATTTTCCACAAAATGTATATATATTAAATTAAAGTTGTTTATTTTCCAAAATGTACACAATTATGTATGTATTAATTATACAGCAAAAATAGAGCAAGTATTCAAAGTGCTCCTTGGTCTAAGAAGTCCAGTAGTAAACAAAAACTGAGGTAAATTTGGACCTGTCATAACAAGGCAGGACAAGGCAGTAATACACATTCAAATATTTACCATAAGAATAATAATAGAACAACAATACAAAAAAACGATAGCTTAAAAAAAATAAAGTTTTAGAAGCTAAATGCTCGCCTTGCTCTGTTCTGTGTGACTCTCCTGTTCAAACTCGTTTATCAAAATGAACAAATCTTTTTCCGTTCATTTGGTTCAATTCAATGAACGAATTGACTCTGGAAAAGATTTGTTCATTTTGATGAACGAGTTCAAACATGAGAGTCACGAAACACGCATCACAGAGCAAGGCGAGCATTTGAGCTAGCTTATAGAATTTAAACTTTGTTATTTTTTTATTTATTTTTTATTTTAATGAGCGATCGTTTCTGAAGAAAGAGTAAATTATCAGCATTTTTTTTAAGTGAACTCCTTTAAAGACGTCTCATGTTATGTTAAGTGCTAATAAATTGTAACGTTATCACATCTACAATCTCCGCGGTGGTTTTATTAAGATTAACAGTTAGTTCAATATGCTACATTACACGTGCCAATATGAATAATGTCGGTGATTGTTGCTGAACATTTGTATAACATAATTATTAATGCCAACCATGTAACAGTGCAACATCTCCATTACTTCCCGTTAAAACAGTACTTTACTTCGTTTAATTTAATACCAATAAAAGCCAGCTGTACATACCAGCAAAACGCTCTTCATCGATCCTGAGTCTTGGCGCGTTATGTTTCGTTTTGGAGACGTTTGAAGCACGAAGGAGGAGCTGCGTCAGAACCAATGAAAAGTGTAGTAGAGACCGCTACACTTTATCTAACAGGAGGATGTATTCACGTCCGCGGTCCGCTGGGATTATTTGGAAATATTCGTAAAAATCAAACAGTATAATGTCTTCAGCGGGGTGGCAACAGGGGTGGCAAGGACTTCGTCTGGGGTGGCATTTGCCACCCCAACTAACCCTCTGGCTCCGCCACTGCTAAACTTGAAATTAGGAAACCCATTGCCTTAAAATTAAGTAAATAAACGTTTACGTAATTGAAAAAGTCAAGTTCACGTAACTTAATTTTTACTTAATTTTAAAGGGGTCATGAACTGGCTTTTTAAATTTTATTATATTGTTGTCTGAGGTCAATTTATGACATTCGCTTGAGTTTTTGCATTCAAAAACATCAAAATAAATGAATAAGAAATAGGTACATTTATTTTGTAAGTTGTGAGCCTACCTGAAAAACGGTCGGTTTTTATGGGCGTGTCGCACTGAAGACTTGGAAGTAAACGCCCACTGCTGTGAGTGGATAACAGTTTTGCATATTATAATGAGTTTAACTCACCCGTCGCGCACGTGGGGAAAACGTCCAATGTTGTCAAATGGCAACCGGATTCGCCCATACATGTTCGACCAAGAGTCCGTGTGTTGCACAATTCCGGTCAGATTCAATATAGACGGCACAGCACGTTCTTTACTCTTAATCGGTCTGCAAATCCAGTCTTGTTTACAAAACTATCCTCAGTGAAATGAAGCGAACAGACGACGATGTTTTACCTCATCAGCTGGAACGTCATTAAAAATAAAGTTTATCCATGCAGTCCTATTGGAATCCACAGGAAGCTTATGCAGCGACTGTCTTCCACAACCAGGCACTGCACAATATTCTGTATTGCTCGGTAGCTCGATACGGTTTGTCATCACGAGGTAGGCATGTATGTTATGCTACTTAGCTATGCATGTAATGCGCAAATCGGTGGGCGGGGCTAAACCGGCCGTGTTGAAGCAGGCGTTGATCTTCCTCTGCGGGGATGGTGTTTTATCATCTTTGACGTCATATTTCCCCACTTTTAAAAACGAGTTGTTTGTTGAGGCTGGTGTCAATAAAAGCTTTTATTGGACTAACAAGGATGTTTTCAGTTCTGAAACTTACAGGATATTCTTATAATATGATGACCTCTTAGATGTCAAAAGCTCAAGGAAAATTTGATTTCTCAGTTCATCACCCTTTAAAGCCACCGGTTTCCTCACTTCAGAAGTTCTCAACTGATCACTTTATCTATCTGTGATTATCTATTGTGAAAGGTCATTTCATTATGGATGGTGTAGCACTGTGCTGGAATTTATTTTCAAGTACTGTCGTTTAATAGGTATAACTAGTAACGTCTTCAGCTAGCTTCAACTCATATCTCTCTTAAGCCTATAGTGAATGTTTTATGATCAGTAGGCTAACCATATTGATCCGCACAGTCACGCAGAGCCGAAGCACAACCAAAACAATGTTCATCTGCAAAACACATGCAGTTCTGTTGTTGTTTTTTTAGCGCTAGAGGGCCAAAAGTTACATAATTGCATCTTCAATTTATTAACTGAGCTTATTCGGAAACAGTATAAAGGGAGGAGATGGACCACTCATATAGAAACGAATGGGAGAAATCATAAAGCAAAATGACAGCTGGAAAAGAAAAAAGAAACCTTTTCAGACATCACCTGTTTGATCACTGTAAGAGATCCACTAGAGGCAAGTTGTAGTAAGAACCCAAGTGCAGTATTTTTACAACTATAACAAGATCAAACATGAACCAAAAGCATGAACATTGACTTACACAACAGAGGTTACAGGAAACAATCCTTGACCAAGACACGTGACAAACATGAGGGCTTAAATACACAGACTAATGACAGGAGAAGGGACACCTGTGAACAATGAACAGATGATTAAACAATGACAAGACACATGGCAGGATCACATGACAAACAAGGAATCACATGACAGACATGGAACATGACATGAACAAAATCAAAACGTGACAGAGACAAGAACATATCGTGACAGTTGCTTGAATGTGCATATTAGTTTTATGCTTGATTTCAGCAAAATTGCATCATTAATGTATTCATTACTGTTAGATTTTTCCTTATATTAAATGTCATTTTAACCAATAAGCGACAATTTTACTCTTTCTCCATTCAAGATGAGAGCTGTCAAGTAGATGAATGAATGAAGCATTTATATAGCGCTTTACTATCTACAACAAAACACTTTACAATTGTGTCAGGGGTCTCTCCTCATATTCTCAGTTCTCTTTGTTTTACCACATTTTAAGGTAGAATTGTGTGTTTCGTTTTCCCAGAATACACCGATGAGCCTCACCCACCAGATGTAGAGGAGCCCTCACCCACCAGATGTAGATGTACAGTAGTTACATGACTCAAGCCATTACCAGGCTAATCGGTGTATTCTTGGGAAAACGAAACACACAATTGTACCTTAAAATGTGGTAAAACAAAGAGAACTGAGAATATACCTCTATCTCACTAATGTTAACTACAGCCAGCCGTCTTTGATGCACAATTAACAGGTGTTTATCACATGACAAAGTAATGCACTACTAGTGTTTTATGTTGAAATTATCTTGAGCATTATGGATGCAAAGTTGACAAAGGTTTTTTTTTAGTTTTTTTTACTCAGTATATTCTAACTTTCTATTTTGTTAATGTACAGTACAGCATATTTGTATGTGATTCGCATTTCTGTCGTCTCATGAAACATCACTCAGCTATTTCAAGCTGTTTGAAATTTGAATCTGCATGCCACACTTTTTTCTTATTTAGATCTGATGCTGGACTCCTAATTAGACTGAGAACAAGCTTTTTAGATGACGTCAATCTCGAAACAGATGTTTTCCCATCAACATTCCAACAGCTTCATTTGTACACATTTCACCGTCTGTTCACCGGTCCGGTTGTTTCTTTTCGCTTCTTATCTCTCCCACTTACACACACACGCAGCTCTTTAATAGCGTCTACTACCGCATCGAGTTTCAGCTGTTCTCTGACTGCTACGCTTATCTTCTTTTTATTTAAACACGCTTTATTTCAAGCCAAATTGCAGGAAAACAAAATGGCCAAAATTCTTCAGAAACTTTTGATTATAATCTTAAAAATCCAACACAGCTTCAAAGCATAATTTGCCAATGCAGCATGTGTGAAGTATCTGTTTTCTCTTTGGAGTTTAAGAGGCATTACCAACACCTAAATGGGCAGCTTATATTTTTTTAGTTAAATAAAATAGCTGACATTCAATTTAAAATAATTTCAAGATTTGTTATCACAACATATTTTCTTTTGTCAAATCAACTTTATAATAATTTATTTAGTTGAGATAACTTATTTTTTGAGTTTCTGATGATTAAATGAATCTCCTTCATTGTATTAACTCACTTTTTCCAGTTCAATCAACTTAAAATTTTAAGGCAACTCAGGTTTTAAGTTAAACCAACAATATTTTTACAGTGTAGTAATCACACATTTTTTCTTTTGTCAAATCAACTTAAATAATTTATTTAGTTCAGATAACATATAATTTTGAGTTTCTGATGATTAAATTATTCTCCATTATATTAACTCACTTTTTCCAGTTCAATCAACTTAAAATTTTAAGGCAACCCAGGTTACTTACGTTTTTAAGTTAAACCAACAATATTTTTTTACAGTGTAGTAATCACAATTTTTTTTCTTTTGTCAAATCAACTTTATAATAATTTATTTAGTTGAGATAACTTATTATTTTGAGTTTCGATGATTAAATTAATCTCCTTCATTGTATTAACTCACTTTTTCCAGTTCAATGAACTTACAATTTTAAGGCAACCAGGTTACTTACTTTTTTTAAGTTAAACCTACAATATTTTTTACAGTGTACTATGCAAACCGCCAAACCCATACAAAAAAATGGTTTTGCATTAAACATTTGTTGATATGCTATGATTCAAGGAACCTCGGAGAGATGGCTCCGATTCAAAATCAGTAATCATTCTCTATGAGGTTCTGTTTCAGATCACAGGGTATGTATATATAGTTACCAAATAGTTATTGAATAAATTGGTGTGGTTAACAATAAAAATATGAACTCTTAATTCTACATCTTTGGGGACAGTTGGATAAACACCTGGCTGTAAGTTGTAAATCATTCTTATTTTAGTGTTAGGCCAGGCTGCTAGATGTTTCCACAGCTGACTTTAACTGGTAATGCTTGATTCTCTTAAATTACAGTGTGATTTTGCCATTTGTAAAGTTAAGAAAACAGTATCAATCTGATTTTACCCTCCTCCAGTGCTTCATACATTCCACCGAAGAGAGAACGTATGAAAAAATAAAAGGAGGAAAGAACCCCTCATGCATAAAAACATACATCATCTTACAATGATGCCTGCACCACTTGAAGTTATTGCCTTTATGTTCATAAGAGCCATGTGGATTGAAAAGGATTTTGTTTACTTTGAAACTAAATGGAATGTCTACATTAGATTTATTAATACTGACAGGACCATTTGGAAACAATCATCAGAAGTGTCATGGAAAAACCGCTACGTCATGGCTTGCTAGAGGCTCCTTCACTCCGCCAGCATCAATATTTTCACCAAGCTTTAATGTGTCTGTTGACTGACAACGTGGTACAGTTTTAGAGCGAGATACATGCAGTACACTGAAAAAAATATATAGTTGATAGATAACCTCTATTATAATGGTTGATTGAGATATCTGATGCAGAAAACTTGATATGACAAAAGAACGTCAACTTTGGCATGAGCAATTTAACATTTCAAACACAGTAAACGGAGAGAAATTCAAAACGTAACCACATGTGGTGCACCTAAAATACTTCAGGTTGACTCAACTTAGTGTTTTAGTAACGAGGGTGTTGATGTAAAGTGTCACCAGATTGTGGGTTTTTCTTTTCCGTACCATTCCGCAATTAAAACAAAAATGTTCTTTTTTGGTCACGGTGAGACATTATTTTAACTAAGCAGAATCCAAATTCACCAAAAGGAAAACTAATCATCTTAAAAATGACTTTGAATAAACCACAGTAAATAAAGCAAAAAAATCTGTTAATTCTAAGTAGCAATTATTTACATGCTCTAAAATTAAATTATTCACTTGCAACGGCTTATGGGTATTTCCCAGCCACAAAGCGCATAACAGATGCAGGAATATGCTAAAGTTCAAGCACTTTGCCTTAATTGTTTTAGAACAGCAAACTTAAAGGGATAGTTCAAATTACCCCATGATTTACTCACCCTCAAGCCATAAGTGTATATGACATTCTTCTTTCAGACAAATAAAATTATATAAAAAAAGTCCTGTCTCTTCCAAACTTTATAATGGCTGTGAATGACCGTCCATAAAAATGCATCCATTCATGATAAAAGTGCTCCACGCATCTCCAGGAGTTAATAAAGGCCTTCTGAAGCGAAGCGATGCGTTAGTGCAAGAAAAATATACATTTTTAAAACTTTGTAGACTCAAATAACAAGCTTGCGGCAGCTGGCCTACACAAGTCAACTTACTTGTGTGTGACATAGCATGTAGGAGTAGCGTAAGCTTTGAGGCCTTGTTAAAACACTTTGTGATTGGTGTTTTGTTTTGCTCTATCCTCTGTGCTTCCGTGTTCGCCAATGCGTCATGTCAAAAGTTAAGGCCATTGCACACTGAGTTCGAACATTTTCGTATGCGTTTTTTCGCATTCGTGATTTGTTGGCTCTGAATTGTTAAAAAACCATTCAAACTCCATTCAAACTGCTTGCTACGGATGCGAAAACGCTGAAAATTCAAATCCGATTAGATTTTTAATATGACAGATGAAAGTTTCGGAGGCAGAGTGCGTGCGGGGATTGACTTATCGTGAGGTCGTATTTATTTTTTAACGTGCGGAAATTTCGGACACAAATTTCGACTCAGTGTGCAATGGCCTTTACTCTTTTGTTGTAAATCAATGCATACAGCCGTCTGCCGGAAGCTAGTTATTTTAGTCCATAAAGTTTTAAATATGGATATTTTTCTCCAATAATGCATCACTTCGCTTTCAGAAAGTCTATATTAATCCCCCAGAGCCACGTAGAGGACTTTTACCATGAATAGATGAATTTGTTGGACTTTAAAACATAAACGGCCATTCACTGCCATTATAAAGCTTGGAAGAGTCAGGACATTTTTGATATAACTAAACATGGACTTATTTTCATTTTGTTGAAAAATACTCTGTCAACAATTAAGGTCCAAAAGTACATATTTCTTTTCAGTATGTAAACATCATCTATATTTTTTTTCTTTTTATTTACAGTAACAAGTCATAATGATTGGTATGATTTGATGAGTGGCCTCATTGCTAGTCAATCAGGTGTTATTTGGGGAGAACATGCCTGTAAATGAAAGAGCCATCAATCTATTCAGCTCAAGAATTTACATTTTAAATGCATTTTGTAAGTTGGTGTAAAACTAATAGACGTGGAATAAAAGCCACAAACTCCATTATTGAGCATGGCCTAGGCCTATTTATATGGATAATTTATAATCTGCTCAATTCAGAACAAGTCATTCAAGTGTGTCTACCAGTTTAATCATGTGCTGAAGGAGGCTTGAAAACCATTGAGGCCTCTACTTTATTGTAAACACTTATGACTAATTCAGCATCAGCAAGACATTAAAGCATTTGTTTCTGTGCTCTTTATCAGTTATGAGTTTACAGGCCACCAGGCTGCGTTTCTTCACACAACTCAGGAGAAAGAGAAGGCAAGTTTGTTTGACAGTTCTCCTGCCTCCCACCGTTAGCTGCTAAATGGAGCAGACGGGCAGTTGAGCAGCAAACTGTGTTATTATCAACTAAGACTCTCACTACATCCTTGGAGAAATCCATAACTTCCTAACAGCTTTAAAGCAAAGACCTGAGCATTCAGTGATTGCTGACAGTTTAACAGGGTGTTTTCAAGTTAATTAACCTCACATCTCTCATTGCAAGCAGAGCCATATACTGTGTGTAAACATAGCCTATTTGGGGAAAGAACGCAAATGAGCCAACATTTACACAGGCACTACTACCTCCTAGGCCCAGTAAAAATGAAAGGTATTTTAGGGACCTGAACCAGCAACATGATGTTATGATGAGCTTCAATTTTTTTTACAGCTACAATATTACAGTCTGAGACAATCATAGGGCAAAACAGAAAATGGATATTAAATCACTTATGACATGTTCTCTGATTACAGCCAAGTAATTGCCTTTTGAAAAATAAACAAAATCTACAACTGGATATTATTACTATTTTATTCTGCTTTTTAAAGTCCTTTTTTATTACAATTATATTCTTATTGACAGAATAAAATATGTATTAATAGGATATGATCTCACTCTATGGATGGGGGTAATAAAAAATAACTTTGTTTAAAAGAAAATGTGCAGAAAATGAGCATAGAATAATGTATTCAAAGTGTGCAGTAGAGCAATATTTATGGCTTAGCAAATCTGACAAGCAACAATGAAAAATTATTTAAAAAGTTGATTGTAGAAGCATGCAACATAGAAATTATGAGTAAATTGCAGGAAAAATATTAAAAACTAAAAAAGTATATATATATATATATATATATATATATATATATATATATATATATATATATAAATGCATAGTGTGGATTACATCAATACTTGAATGAACAAGAAACCAATTAAAGTGAATTACCTTTTCTATTTTTGTGATACCCATGAATACAATATAAACTATACTACATGTTAAGTATTACTAGTAGACACCTAATGTAGGCTAAACTTTATGAAATGAAACATGCACTGAAAAAAAATGGCAAAACACATATTGTGCAAAAAAGTGTTCAATCATTATATTTGCAATCTGACACGACAACATTGTTTCTCTTGTAAACTTGATTTCTTTGCTTTCAATTACTGTAATTCTCTACTAAAATGTGCTAGATTCAGTTTGTTTAAGCTGAATGTGAACCAATCAAGTACTCAAGTTCCAAGCATGCTTTGCTTGGGACTTAATGAGGGTAACATTTTTTTTATTTTATTATAAAGTGTTATTTTAATTGTTTTTTGAGCAACATGAGAAAGGGGGAGAATTTATAGGGTTTGGTATTGTTTAATGTTTGATTATGTTGGAATTATTAGAACTGTTTAAATTACACTGGTGCATTGTGAAGAAGAGTGGAGCATTTGCTTTGGATGTGGACTGGTACTACAGGTGTATGATTTACTGCTTATCATTTAGTAACATGTGCTACAGATATCTAAAAGCTTGTCTTTGAACTAGTGCAATCTCAGTCAAATGACAAAAAAGATTCATGAAATTGATCAAATAAACCCTGTCAGGCAACCATCAAAGATCACATTGATTCTACTTAATTGGGTTACTTAAAAATGAGTTGATTCTGTGATGTTAAAATTGTGAACAAATTATATCTGATTAACTTAAGTGATTTATGTGGGACCGATGGAAATCATGTAAGTCCAACACACTTTTTTTTCAGGGGGTGACAAGAGGGAAATGGCAGCGGAAGTGCTTGATAAAGTCAATCAAAACCCCCTTTTCCTGTGGATGGGAAATGTGAATAATTAGCCTCACGAGGCTCAGCAAGTCATTTCCTGTCCGAGGAGGACACAGTTCCACCTCATTGAGAATCTGTCACATGGCACCCTGAGCTAGTGAAGTGGAACCCTCCCAAAATCCCGCAGAATTCTCAACTCGGGGGGCCAGTGTGGGAGAGCTCATGTTTTTTCAGGGCGTGCAGAGAGATACAACCGAGCGCTCCTCACTTCCTCCGATCCGTTCCCTCGTCACATCAATCATCTCCATTCCTAACATTGCGATCACAGTGCCATCGGTTCCACACTTGTTTTCCTTCCTTTCTCCCTCTCACTTTTTTTTCCCATCTGTGGATGGTGTCTCTCTCTCACGCTAATGTTAGCCCGGAGACAGAGGACGCTGGGCGCGAGGGGTTTTAGCGGCGACATGGGTTTCCCACACAGCTGTGCTAATGCGACCCTTCACGCACGGCTCAAGCGTGTACAGAGGAGCCACTTATGCGCATAAAGTGAGAGCATTCATCAGGACTTGAGATGGACCACTTGTCGCTGTGGAACAGTGCGTCATTTGACTTGTCCACCAACATCCCTTAATCAGTTTAACATTTTTGCTTCTCCATCCTTTGCTGAGTCTGACTAACCGTATTGGGAATTTAAGGTCTGTGCTGACACTGGCTAGATTCACACAAAAGCAGAATACAGTTTGTTTTAAAGTGCTAAATACTGTCATATTCACACACAATCCAGTTTAGATTGAGTAATTCAGCAATACATCAACTGCACTGATTAACTGAAGTGACTCTGTCTGGACTCACAATCACATTTTGAGAGTGAGAGCTGTTTTTATTTATTCATACATAATTCAGTTATGAATTAGAGGGACAATTGTGTTCTATAAGCGAAAGTGACTTCAGATTAATAAACACATTTTGAGTGTGAGTTTGGTTAAGTTGTGCCGCTGAACAGAACCACTGTTACTGTTATGTTCACACATTATTTAGAATAAAAGTCACAACTGCATTTTATAACCAAAGTGACTCCTTGACCCTACAATGCGATGCTCTAAATTTGGATAAAAATATAAATTTTATAATAAAAATTGCATTTGTGCATTAATAGCTCTCCTACTAGAGGTTCTCTCATACTGTGTAATATCTTACACAAGGGGAAAATGTCTTTTCCATGAGAAATTGAAGCCAGCATGCACACATAGGCAAAGCGGCTCGCTGGATCCAGAGTAAATAAGCCAGAGTAAAAAGGACGAGCCTTTGCATCTGAAGCCATCGTCATCTTCAGTCACTGTACCTGCATTTATCCTTTTTACTCTGCCGAGTGTGTGTTCGTCCCGCGACTCACACTGTCTCTCTCTGTAAAAGAGCTAGCGTCTTTTAAATGCCTCGTTCCTGTGGTGCGTGACGGCACTCAGCGATGCGTTGTCATCTGCGATGTCATCTCAGCGATGTCATCTGCGTTTCCTGCCTGGGTGAGAATCATGCAATTCTCGCACACTCGCTGACGGCGGCTGCCATCATATTTTTGAATTGCCTGAAAAACCTCCTCATGCAAGCGTGAAAACTTTTTTGCGATAAACGGGAGTTTTGTGAAATGGACGTGTTTCCATTGTGTGTACTGTCATTTCGCAATTTTAATTTGCGCAATTTGAAGGGTATTGGAAACGCTGCTATTTTCTGGTACCAAAAAAGGACAGGGGTCTCAGACCAATTCTAGATTTAAGATCAAAGTGCTTGTGAAACGCCTGTTCAGAATCCTCACAACCAGGAAAATCTTCATGCAGATTTGCCAAGAGGACTGGCTTATGTCAATAGATCTGAAGGACGCATATTTCCAAATACAAATAGCGTCACATCACAGGCGATTCTTGAGATTCCCTCGAGGGCCAGGCGAATCAATACAAAGTCCTGCCGTTCAGCCTGTCCCTATCACTTCGTACCAGGGCTGTAGTACTCGAGTCCGGACTCGAGATCGTTTTTCTATGGTCTCGGACTTGCCTCGGACTCGCTGGTATTCGGACTCAGACTTGTGTCGGTCTCGGCCACTGGTCTCGCCAATTATGGCTTTTGGTCTCGACTCGAGTCCAACATTTTTGTATGTGTGTTCATTTATTACTAGCCTATCAGGGTAATGTTAACTTAAAAAATGGCAAAATTAACCGACCAAGTGCTCACTACAACGGAGTGTGTCTTCTCATGCTGTTAATAAAGTTACTGGGTGTTGCGCACAATTCTAATGATTCCCGCAGGTCTCCCATTTATTATGCGGGATATTCCCTCAATCGTAATTCACACAGATTATAAAGTCAAATCATTCTTTTAATAACTATCTGCCAGACGCAATTTCACAAACAGTGTGAGTGTTCAGTGGTGCCGCGTCTTCTCTTCTCTCAAAATGTGTTGTGGAAGCCAAGCATCAAGCGCTGCCGCGATAATACACACTCGCGTTCAGGAGTTAATTGGGATGAGACTGCGCTGCAGAGTCGGGACATGACGGAATATTCACTTGCACAATCGGGCCAGCAGTGCATCGTGAATAAAGTTGGCCATTTGCACAAACATTTAGGCAAGATAAATGTAATAATTTTGTTTGGCAAAAACGAAATTCAGGCCCTGAAGACTTTTTTTCCCTGTCCTGGACTCGGTCTTGACTCCGGACTCGAATCTTTTTGGACTCGGTCTTGACTTGGACTTGAAACTCATTGGACTCGGTCTTGACTTGGACTCGACTTAGTCCTGGTCTTGGACTTGTCTTGGACTCGACAAAGGTGGTCTTGACTACAGCCCTACTTCGTACATTTACGATGTGCATGGACGCGGCTCTCGCACCCCTGAAACTTCAGGGCATGCAAGTTTTGAACTACTTGGAAGATTGGCTGATTCTAGCTCGATCACACTCAGCGCTCATAGAACACAGGACAATGTTACTCGAACATCTTAGAATCTAGGTCTCAAAGTCAATTGGGAAAAATGTATGCTGTCTCCTAGTCAGAGAATATCTTTTCTGGGCACAGAAATGGACTCGCTGTCTATGACAACGCAAATGTCGCCAGAGTGCAGACTGTACATTCAGCGCATCATGAAATCCTTCTGCTCCGGCACTATAGTCCCGCTCACAAGGTTTCCGATAATGCTGGGTCTCACGGCCTCAGCATCATCAGTACTCTAGTTGGGCCTGCTTCGCATCCGTCCGCTGCAGTTATGGCTAAAAGCGCGAGTATCACCTCGGGCATAGGCCTCTCTGGTCTGTTTCGCCTCAAGGTCGATCAGAAATGCGTCACAGCTTTGAAATCTTGTAGATCAATCGATTGGTACCTGTCAGGTGTAAACCTGAGGACTTCCTCGAGTGTGAAGGTGATGTCCACAGACGCCTCCACCTTGGAATGGAGAGTGCTGCTCGAGGGCAGACCATTCTTTGTCCAGTGAAATTATGGCAGTCGCCAACGCGCTGAGGTGTTTTTGTCCCCAAATAAAAGGTTGCCACCTATATAAATCACCACGGTGGCATCAGGTCCCGAAACCTACAGGCTGACGAACGGGCTCGGCAAAATCTTGAGCTCGGCAAAAACTTGAGAGCAGCACATGTGCCTGTTCACCTGAATTTGGGACCAGACAGACTGGTAACTGCGGTTCTCTCTAGAAGAGGGAATGAGTACGGCGTATCTTTGCCGTGCAACACGCTCTGGTTCGCTTCGGCGATGAAAAAGGGGTTATATCGAAGCCATTAAGCTGTTTTCATATGCCCAGGCCATGCCTGTTTTGGCGGGACATGACATAGTGGGCGCGAAGTTAATCCGATTTACATCAGCATTTTATTTGCTCTATTCTATCACTTGAACATTTTTAGATGAGGGATGGAGGTGCATCCTGTGTGACTGCCGTCATATGTCACCCCTGACTAGAGGGAGGTTGATATTTAATGTCATAAACTTTTACATTTCTAAAGATAATTCAGACTGAAATAACCTCCTTATATATCTAACAATCTGTCACAATCACAGATCTTTAAAGCTGCTTAGATGAAAGAGAGAGACTGAAAACCACACAGTTATTGTGTTATTCATACTCACAAACATTATAAATTTCGCTTTTTTTTCATCTTCATCTGCATGTGACAAAAAGTGCTAATGCTAATCACAGAGAGGGAAAGTGACGACAGTATTTAGTATTAGCAAGAGATGATCAGCTTAGACTCACTGAGTGCGTAGGCAACTCAAGTCATCTCTGCCTCCATGATCGGATCACAACTCTGGATTAATGAACCTGACACACAAATCAGTAAATGCCATTTTGACTGACACAGTGTCACACACAGGCCTACAAGCACTGGCTCATGACACACAGACCCTAATCCACTTGGACACCTACTGGTAACTAAATTGACGTCAAGTTAGTTACCAATGGGTGTCCAAGTAGATTAGGGTCTGTGTACTGTACAGCTAAAAGACGTCACTGTTATATTATTGTGTCATGGGGATGAAGTCATACACTTGTGGGCAGACCAACATCAATATGTAATGCAACATAACACCTAGTAAGTAGATGTAGAATAAATCAGACTCTATAAGAATAAATTATTTAACAGCACATTATGCCTAATTAATGTAATTACCCAAGAGCTGTGTTATGTCTTGGACAAAATATACAATGAGAAACATCTATCTTGAACAACTCTATGTTATATAACCTAATATGATTTGCATTTACAATAGACAACACTGTAGAAAATATATAAAATAATTTATAATTCATCTCCCAGATGTCTCGATCATTTTAAGATTTAAAAACATGTTGATGTTATAACATAGCAACGTCATGCGTACAACATGTTTAGGCCAAAACTGTTTTCTTTTTTTTCTTTTTCTTGGATGTGTGTGTGCGTAGGCTAAAACTTACATGTATTTCTCCATCAGTCAAATCCTTCAACTGTGCTATCTCTGAAGATCAGATTGTCCTTGACTAGTATAATTTACTTGACATTTTTGACAAACTCTAACATGGACAAATAATTCAAACCAAATCAGTTCAATCTGAAATCAGGTCAGGTCAAATTGCGGCCGAATTGTTCTTCCGTTTCATTAAGCAATTCATTAAAAAGAATCGGATTTGTTTACTAATCCACTTTTCTCTTAATTTCTACGAATAATGAAGAACAGCAAGTTTTTTTGACATGTAATATTGAAAAAAAAACATATACTTGCTTTAAAACGATAGGCCTTATATAGCTACATGCCCAGATGGCATGTAGCTACATAAGGTAAATTAGCCCGTTCTCATCCTTTATCGTCATATAGAACGCTATATGAAAAAACGTCGCTATACTACGCACATGGCACCCTTTATCATTAATATAACACGTGAACCCAAGGCGTAATAAATCCAATAAATCCTTTAGCTTAATATGAGACTACCCTACCCTACCCCACACCTAAACCTAACCATCACAGCGCGTGTTATATTAACTATAACGGATGCCATGTGCGTAGTATAGCGCCGTTTTGTCATATAGCGTTCTATATGACGATAAAGGATGAGAATGCGTTGGGTAAATATACAGTGGGGAGAACAAGTATTTTGATACACTGCTGATTTTGCAGGTTTTCCCCATTTAGAAAGCACTATGGGCGCTTTTCCACTGCTGGTACGGCTCGGTACGGCTGAGTGTGGTTCGGCGCGGCACGGTTTGACTTGCTTCGCTTTTTCACTGCATGGCTTCGCTTTTCCACGGCATGGCAAGGCTCGGTTCGCTTTAGCTCGGTTGCTTTTCCACTGCAGTTAGTACCGCTTTAAAGTGGGAGGGATTATAGACTGATCAATAATGGCTATTTAAATCTAGCGGGTTTGGTTTCTTGTGTCGATGTCTATTAGTTGCAAATACAATGACACTGGTAGTGACGATTCTGTCTGACTAATCAGTGATCTGCAGTGTTTCACATCACATTTTAGTACCGGTACGGTGACGCTTGGACCTCAACAGACCAGGTACCATTTAAAGCGAGCCGTACCGTACTGTATTGGGTTCAGGGCTGGAAACTGGCTAGGCCACTCCAGGACCTTGAGATGCTTCTTATGGAGCCAATCCAAAGTTGCCCTGGCTGTGTGTTTCGGGTCGTTGTCATGCTGGAATACCCAGCCACGACCCATCTTCAATGCTCTTACTGAGGGAAGGAGGTGGTTGGCCAAGATCTCAGCGATACATGGCCTAATCCATCCTCCCCTCAATAAGGTGCAGTCGCCCTGTCCCCTTTGCAGAAAAGCATCCCCAAAGAATGATGTTTCCACCTCCATGCTTCACGGTTGGGATGGTGTTCATAGGGCTGTACTCATCCTCCTTCCTCCAAATGCGGCGAGTGGAGTTTTGACAAAAAAACTCTATTTTTGTCTCATACCACATGACCTTCTCCCGTTCCATCATTGGCAAACTTCAGATGGGCTTGGATATGCGCTGGCTTGAGCAGGGGGCCTTGCGTACACTGCAGGATTTTAATCCACAATTGCGTAGTGTGTTTCTAATGGTTTTCTTCGAGAGTGTGGTCCCATCTCTCTTCAAGTCATTGACCAGATCCTGCCGTGTAGTTCATGATCGTTGATGTCCCACAAGGTGATTTCTAGCATGGAGCCCCTGACCGAGAGATTTTGACCGTCATCTTGAACTTCTTCCAATTTCTAATGATCGCGTCAACTGTTGTTGCCTTCTCACCAAGCTGCTTGCATATTGTCCCATAGCCCATCCCAGCCTTGTGCAGGTCTACAATTTTAATCCTGATGTCCTTACACCACTCTCTTGGCCATTGTGGAGAGGTTGGAGTCTGTTTGATTGACCGTTTAATTTATTTGTAAAATTTACATCAGTGCCGCGAGATTTTTCAAAAGTGGTGGGGACAAAATCGACAATGGCAAAAAGTGGTGGGGACAAGTCCCACCCATCACACCCGCAAATGACACCTATGCAGGAAATTCATTCATTCGTTTGTTTTATTATTTATTTATTAGATTTTTTTTTTTTGCCCCTAACTTGCAGTATTCCACTTCTGGCCTTCTCATAAATAGTGTTTTCCTGGTAAATATTTTAATCTTAAAAGCATTCACTGTGCTATACTAACCAGCCAAATCTTGCCCCATGCTTTTGAGAAATGAAAGGGAGACTCTTAGGCTGGTTAGTGGTCAGTTTCCGCTCTTGCTGATAGAATAACAGAGGTCAGAAGCCATGACCCTGACCTTTCTGGAAATCTCATAATGAGAATGGGGCTGGGTAAAGAGTCCAATGTTCTTCTATCATACTCTTCTGATAATCCAATAATAAAAGCCACTTTTGTTTTATACTAATTGCTGTAAGTAAAAGTAGAGCATGATTTTACTATAACCTACAATTTACATCAAGATTTTAGAATGATAAGATGTATTCCAGGGAACAGATAATGCTTAGCATCCAAAGTTCATTTACTTCTGTAATAAAACCATAAAAAGATGACCAAGTTAAAGCGGAAAAATTTAACACACAAGACTTAGAGCTTGATTACTTTTCTTTCCATCAGCCACCCCACACAGTCACCAATGAAATGTCCATTATTCATTTCACAGGGGCCAGTTTAAGATAAATGTTGAAAATAACAATGGAGGTCCTACATTTTAGGGAGAATAATATTTATTTCAGGACACACCGTCTCTGCCATCTAAGACATGGTACGTAAAAGCTGGTCACGTAAACAGAAAGTGTAAATATTCCAAAAGTGTGAGTGAGAAGCACTAAGCTGAAAGATGTTCCCATGCCCTCTATCTATCACTCCATCAAACACCACTGCCTTTATTGTGTAATCTGGCCAGGATCATTCTCCCCATCCTCACAAAGTGCCATCACACTGACAATGTTGAACATTCTAAGAGAGAACATATGAACAGCGACATAAACATACATGGAAGTACACATTCACAAGCACTAAAGTTTGCATGACTTTTAAATCCGAATATGGGTGTTCCTTAAGGGAACTTCGGAAACTAGAGGAAAAAAAACCTTTTCCAAATTACATGATCATTAAAAAAATTTGGGGTCAGTAAGATTTTTTTTTAAAGAAATTAATATTTTTAAATTGACCAAAATTTACAGTAAATATATTTCAAAATGTTACCAAAAGGTTTTTAATTTCAAATTAATATGTCAAGTTTTTTTATGAGATGATGACAAGGTGACGTGTAGGGGATCTTCAGCAGGATATTTTATTAAACGAAACAAAATAATAATAACCAATGTGAGAAACAAAGGAAACCGTGTATACTTGAACACAAACAACACTAGACAACAAACTGAGAGAACTGAGGCCAATAATAGAAAAACACAGGAAATAATGCAATACAAACTAAAAGTTCATGAAATGAAACATAAAACCCCAACAATTATTTTCTTTTTCTTTTGAACTTTCTGTTCATTACAAAGCCCCCCTAGTCCCACTTTGGCAAAAAAAAAATTATTATAACTATCTTGTGGCCTCAAGATACTAACTCGGTGGCCTCAAGATACTAACTTACGTGGCCTCAAGATACTAACTCGTGGCCTCAGAGAGTCGAGTTAGTATCTTAAGGCCATGAGTTACTATCTTTTGGCCATGAGTTACTATCTTGTGGCCACGAGTTACTATCTCGAGGCCACGAGTTAGTATCTTGAGGCCACGAGTTAGTATCTTGTGGCCACGAGTTACTATCTTGAGGCCACGAGTTACTATCTTGAGGCCACGAGTTACTATCTTGAGGCCACGAGTTACTATCTTGAGGCCACGAGTTAGTATCTTGAGGCCACGAGTTAGTACTCTTGAGGCCACGAGTTATGATCTTGTGGCCACGAGTTACTATCTTGTGGCCACGAGTTACTATCTTGAGGCCACGAGTTACTATCTTGAGGCCACGAGTTACTATTTTGTGGCCACGAGTTACTATCTGTTGTGGGCACTGAGTTACTATCTTGAGGCCACAAGATAGTTATATATATATATTTTTTTGCCAAAGTGGGACTAGGGGGCTCCGTAGTTCATCAAAGAATTCTAAAAACAAAAAAAAATATATCAGTTTCCATTAAAATACTAAACAGCTGATAATAATAAGAAATGTTTCTTAAGTGCAGAATCACTATTAGAATGATTTCTGAAAGTATTGTACACATTATTTGCAATAAGAAATATCATTTAAATTGACTTTTTTGTTAAAAAAGGGCAGGGTAGAATTTTTCTAATTTGTGGACTTTTATTTAAAAAAAATGCTAAATTATTTTACAATATAAATTATAATTAATCTTTTAAAAATAATTAAATTGAGGTATTATAATTAGAAATGTCTCCCATACACGCATAAATTCATTCTAAAAAAGTCATATTGCAGCTTTCTTGAAAAAAAAACAAAGCAACCTCTGTCCAGTTCGCATGTTGACTGTGCACAGCAATATTATTTTCGATCAACATTAATACGTCATTATTTCGAGAGACATTTGATTTCTGTAAAATCATCTGCCAGTATTGTCCACTTTGAAGATGTGCAGCATTGATCTTTCATAAATCCTTTGTGCATTTTAAATCCTCATAGACCTTCTTCATGATGAAGAAATGATCATTATTGTTTGGTAATATTTTTTAAAAATCGAACATATATGCACAATTGCAACCGCCAAAAAAAAGAAAAAAAAAAAAGAAATCAGATTTAAATGAATAAATCAGAGACTGTCAAGATCCAGGAAGCTGCACTGAAAGCACAAGGGCTTTCTTAAGGACATAATCTGTTCCACCACATTCTTGTCAGGCTGGACTCACGTCTGCTGCATTGGTGAACTGTAATATGAGAGGTGGCAACAAGCTTAAGTAATTGGATTTGTATATAGTACTGAGTGTCAGACAATAGATAGTCATCTCTGCAACAGCCATCTGACCCTTTGTTCCTGGTTTCAGGCGTGCATTTAGAGGCCCATAACTGCCTGGTTTGATCCCAGTCAAGGATGAAAAAAGGGGGCGAGAGCAGGCAGAGTGGGAACCGGAAAAGTCTAGTTCAATCTGATGACCCGTACACATCTCGGTCTCCAGTCGAATTTGGGCTCTCCGAAGGTTTGCGGCTCACTTGTGTGGTCATTACTCAAATCACATTAGCCTTGGGGCAGTTTTACAAACACAGGTTCTAGCCTGTGGATACGCTGAGATGAAAAAAAGTCATAAAAAACACAGGAACACCTCATTTATTTAGATAACTGGTCAATTAATGATATATTTAAACAAAAATAAACATATCTATACAACTTTCAGCAGAAATCAGGAAAAAAATACGAATTCTAAACTTCAGATCTCCAGCTTCAACAACTTTGGATGATACAATAGCAGAGTGAACATGATATGCTCTATAATCTATGACTATTATTACTAATCTATAGTTGCTTTTAAGCACCATCCAAAGTGGCAGGTCAGGACTTCTTCTAACAAAGGTAGTGGTTTAAATCCCACAAACCTGTCTGATTTTTTCAAAGAAGGGTTTTGGCATTCCAGATGAAAATGTGAATGTGGATATCAGAATGGGTGAAACCCTTTGAGGGGAAAACGCTCAAGTTTTGAGGTCTAAATCATCTAATTAACCCTTATTACACAGAGTGGCTATTTGAATGCAGTGAGTAACTTGAGACCTCTCTTGGGGTCAGTAATGTTTTAAAGGCACAGTGGCTGGTACAAAAGGTCCAGCGCACCTTTAATCTTGAACCTCACCAACAGGAAATATCAGCCTGGCATCTTGCCCTCAACTTGCTATGGATCTCCTTTATGTGGCCACACACATTAGTGAGGGCTGTGATTCTGCTGTCATTAAAAAATTAAGGTGAAGAGACTCAATGGTGAAAAGAAAAAACTCAGAAACAGGGCTATCTGTTTTTACATGGCAACACTTAAATTTTATAAACATCACATTTAAGCCAATGCCGATAACACTTTACAATGCGGGTGCACTAATAAGCATTAATTCATGCTAAACTAATGCACAGATAATACTGAATTAACGTATAACTAATGATTATTTAAGCTATTCATTAATGAATACCACATTAGGAACTAATTAAGAGTCTGTAAGGTTAATGTTTTAGTTCATACATGAATTGTTATTGTCCATAATAACTCATTTTTTTAACTAATAGTGTTAATTAATATGTTAATTACCAGAATGAGCCAAAGCCTTGTATTTCAACTTCCAGATAATATGACAGGTACACTAATATGCATTTAATACATCATTAATTACTAATTGTTAGTGCAAATACATGTGCAAATTACTATAATTACTAAATGACTAGTTAATAATGATGTGCCCCAACAAGTAAAGTCATAACATAATGATACCTTTGCAAATCATTAGCTAATGATTAATTAAAGCAGACAGCTGAAAGTTGAAGTGCATAGCTTTGACTAATTGTGGTAATTAATACATTAATTTACACTATTAGTTAATAAAACATGTTATTCAGGAATTAATACACAATGACATGTTGAATTAATAGCAATTAATTTATTGCTTAATCTATTAATCATTTTGACTCTTTATTAGTTGCTGATGCAGTGATCATTAATTAATGGTTTAGTTCTTCATGAGTTATACATTAACTCATGATTATCTGTGCATTAGTTAAGGATGAATTAATGCATATTAGTGCACCCGTCTTGTAAAGTGTTACCCCCATGCCAGTGATTCTATTAAGGATTAATGTTAACATGGGCCTATATATTTTTTTAAAAAGCTTGTATTTCCTTTTGTTTTCTTTCTGTGGTATTGCTAACTCTACAGAGAGAGAGACCCTCACCCGTCTTTCAGCATCAAGATTAATAGACTCACAACACTGTGACTAAAAAGCCATTTGATTGACATGTAGAAATGCACTTTTCTTACTGGGGTTGCTTATCAGGTGCTTTCATTCCACAATCCTGCCTGTTTCACATACTACAGCGGTTGTAAAATGATGTGGTGAAATAACCCACTAGTTACTGATTACCCATGTCTCACGCATGTGACTGTTTGCTCTAAGGTCTGTGTTATGACCTGTAGCATGACCTGTAATGTTAGAACAAGATATAAGAATAGAAGATATCTGGCAGATATTCAAGCCTTGATTTGCTTTTTAATGTATATAACCTGTCTACACTGTTCTGTATTCAAATAGCTTTACAGATTTCCATGCCCACAAGAGGGCAGCAAGCACTATAGGGGCAATTAACTCAAGCTCACTGTATGTGGATCTATGCACACACACCATGCGTGCCTCAGGGATGTATAACTCACAGAGGCATCAAATGCTATGGCCATTGAAAGAGTCTATTAAAATACTGAATGTTGACATTATGAGGTAAATGACCCTTTTTGTGCCAATATTGCTACTGATAATAACTAGTATTACTTTCTGAGTTTCTAAATGAGCATTTCATAATTCTGAAAAATAACAGGCCTATCTGTGACCTCTGTCAGCAAGACCTCTTATTTAGATGCTGATGCATTTATTGATATTGCTAAAACAAGATATTGATCCAGAGAAATAGACAGACAGAAAGACAGATGGATAGATAAATATTAGACAGACAGACCAACACACTGTAAAAAATAGTGGGTAACGCTTCCTTTTACAGTCCAGTTACCCATGTAAATACTATGTACTTATTTTAGTAACTACAATTACTAGGTAATAACTAGTACTAACCCTGAACCTACCCCTAAACCTACCCCTGTTCCCTTATATTAGCCAGTACTTTCTAGGTAAGTACACTGTAAGTACTGTACTGTAAAAGGAAGCATTACCATATTGTTGGTTTAACTAAAAAAAAATAACCTGGTTGCCTCAAAATGTCATTGAAATGGAAAAAATTAGTTAGGACAAATGCAATGATTGAGATTAATTTAATCACCAGAAACTCAAAATATTATGTTATCTGAACTACATAAATGATCTAAGTTGATTTGACAAAAGAAAAAAATATTGTGATTACAAATCATGAAAATATTTTTTTACAGTGTGGATAGATGGATAGATGGATAGATGGATAGATGGATAGATGGATAGATGGATAGATGGATAGATGGATAGATGGATAGATGGATAGATGGATAGATGGATAGATGGATAGATGGATAGATGGATAGATTGATAGATTGATAGATTGATAGATTGATAGATTGATAGATTGATAGATTGATAGATGGATAGATGGATAGATGGATAGATGGATAGATGGATAGATGGATAGATGGATAGATGGATAGATGGATAGATGGATAGATGGATAGATGGATAGATGGATAGATGGATAGATGGATAGATGGATAGATGGATAGATGGATAGATGGATAGATGGATAGATGGATAGATGGATAGATGGATAGATGGATAGATGGATAGATGGATAGATGGATAGATGGATAGATGGATAGATGGATAGATGGATAGATGGATAGATGGATAGATGGATAGATGGATAGATGGATAGATGGATAGATTGATAGATTGATAGATTGATAGATTGATAGATTGATAGATTGATAGATGGATAGATGGATAGATGGATAGATGGATAGATGGATAGATGGATAGATGGATAGATGGATAGATGGATAGATGGATAGATGGATAGATGGATAGATGGATAGATGGATAGATGGATAGATGGATAGATGGATAGATGGATAGATGGATGTGTAGTATGTTAAGCAGGGCTATGCATGTAGGAGAGGAGCCTATGTTAAGTATGTATGATGAGGTACATTAACAGTATTTAGCATTCCTTTCCCTTTTAAAAGTTTTTGCAGTGTAAAAACATGCGGTTAGCCCTCTGTAAGTCTCACAGATAAACCTGTCATCACGGGGGCTGGGGAACACGGGCGGGGCTTTTCTACAAGCCACACCCTTTAACTTTTGAATATTAAAATTACGCATGCGTTTGCCACCCCCATTAACTGAACTTGGAGTATTGAATGCGCAGTCAGTCAGTCGCGGACAAACGCTCTTATGGCTTCTGTGTAATGTATACCCGCCGCTGAGAGAGAGAAGCAGAATAAGAAAGATAAGAATTTCAGATACGCTTGGATAATAGGAGGCACTTTCCTACACATTGGAAAATAGTCTTCTGAAAGAAATAAAGTTGTTCTCCACCCGTGCATGTTAAATCGGGGAGTACATTAGAGCCGTGAGGCGGCTAGAACTTCTGAGTCTCAACGCAACACCAACAAGAAGGCATGATTGTGCGACGGAGTTCAGTATTTTCTGCTTTTTACCTTCATGCCTTTTTGTTATGCTTGCCGACGAAGGTGAGTCCGTTTTAAATCATTTTTTTTTAATAATCTATATTTGCTTTATGTAGGATATATCTAAAGTTATATATTTAGAAAATAGTAGGCTATTATTCGCCTAGTAGCCTGTGTCTGATATAATAATAATAATAAAAAACCTTGTTTGGACTCAAACAGTATTTTCAATTTGACATTGACAGATTGGCAGACACTTTGCAAAGAGTTTTTGCTGTTGTAGGCTATAAAACGAGACAAATTTGATCTCACTGTACGTTATACATGGATTTAAAGTTTGTTCTGCTCAACAGGTGTCTGACGCATCGGGGCACTTTGAGCTGGAAATCGTATCGATGCAGAACGCGAACGGCGAGCTGCAGAACGGCTCGTGCTGTGGCGGCGCGAGGAACCCGGCGGATCGCAAATGCACGCGGGACGAATGTGATACATATTTTAAAGTTTGTCTGAAGGAATATCAATCGCGAGTTTCCGCGGCCGGGGCTTGCAGTTTCGGAACTGGATCTACGCCCGTTCTCGGTGGGAATAAATTTTCGACCAAGGGAACGCGGAGTGAAAAGTCTAGGATTGTTTTACCCTTCAGTTTTGCGTGGCCGGTGAGTAGACGTCCCTCCTTTCTCATCTCAGGGCGATTTCTGGTTTTAGACTAGCAAATTTAATGAAGTCATAGCGTGTTGATGACGCAACGTTGATACTGTACATCATAGCAATGTTTCGAACCACGTGTGCTTTTCCCCTCGGGTTTATTGCTGGTCGTGTGCGTGTGCACTGTAAACAACAACAACAACCCTCTAAAATAGAGAACGAAGTTTAATCACTGCATTGCATTTTCAAGGTTGGTGCCTGAGTTCATTACACCTATTTGAATATTACTGATAATTCGAGTTTAATGTTAAAATACCATTTAAATGTTAAATAAATGAAAACAAAGATGTTTGGGGTTATAAACACACTGTAAAAAAATATATATTTTCAAGATTTGTTATCACAACATATTTTCTTTTGTCAAATCAACTTAAATAATTTATTTAGTTGAGATAACTTATTATTTTGAGTTTCTGATGATTAAATTAATCTCCTTCATTGTATTAACTCACTTTTTCCAGTTCAATCAACTTAAAATTTTAAGGCAACCAGGTTACTTACTTTTTTAAGTTAAACCAACAATATTTTTTTGCAGTGCAGTTATACATCTTGATTAGCAGTTGTTGACAGTGGCTTGCAGTAAATTCACTCCTCATGATGATGCTCATAAATGTTGTTTCTGGCAGTCTAACTTGGTAAATAAATATGTCAAATAAACAGTTATCTGGCACCATCCTACTCAACCTCTTAACTTGTGTCAGTGCATTAGAATGCAAATAAAAGAAGATTTGTTTGCTGTGAAGCACATGATCTGAAGCTCCAGGAGAGATTTACCAGTGTTTGTCCTGCAGCTCTAAAGAATCTATGAGTTGACCGTGATCTGTTGAAATGGAAGTCATCTGTTTAAGTTGGGCTTTTAGAAACTGTGTTATCAAGCTAGTCTAATCTCAAGGTGATTTGCAGTAAACCTATGATATTCACCAGTATAATAGATTCCCTACTGTAGTATGTAGTGTGATGTCTGCCAATGAAAGGGTCACATAGGCCGTATCAACTGAAAATCTGTGGGCCTGTGGACCCCTGATCATACTCAGGGGCCAATGGAGAATGTAATTGGGACTTGGACAATTCTAACTATATTGTAATGATCTTTTACCCATTAAATAATGCATGTCTGAGAAAATCTAGCTATTTTTATACTGAAGGTTGGTTGAGAGTCTGGTTGGGGATGGTAAAATTTGAAAACCTTGGATAGTGTGACCTTAAACTGCTTATTTTTGTAACAATACCTTAGTTGGAGTTATTTTAGTGGTATTAATCTATATAGTTTTCAGGAATGCCCACTCAGAAATAGCTTAGAGATATTCACATGGTTCCCACGCTCCTGGAAAACATGAACATGTCAGGAATAGGTTTTGGAGGCCTGTGAAAGTTACTTAAATGAGTCAGATCTTAAAAGTAATGGAACAGTTGTGTAAATGCACTGTTCAGAAAAGTGTGGGAACCTTGTATTCATGTTAATATCTCAGTAGCTCTTGACTGTGGGGACGTTGAACTGTCCTTTCGCACGTTATGTTGGCGTGTGCTCTTGTGCACCTGCTCGCTTGATGATGTCATACATTCTCAGCGGGTCAAAATGATAAAAAAAAAATCAAAGGACAAACTGTCGGTCTGACAAAGCGAACGTGTCCCTGTTTGAACTGTTCGCCCAGTGAGCTGCCCACCTGTCCAGTATGAGAACTAGACGGCCAATGGGAATGTGTTGATCACATAACACTTCAGCTATTTTTGTGATGTCCACTTCTAAAGCATACTGCAAATGGTTTCTTTTAATCATCCAAATTACGATTCAATCTAAAATGACGTTATAGCACACTTCAGTCAGTCACTAATTATTTTTTCGGTTGGCAGCTGGGGATAGTTGAAGTTTAGGCTTTGTGTCAGTCACGGCTGACTGGAGACTAGGTATGGCACCTTTTAACTTTGCAACCCTTGGTAATTACTCTCAGCAAGTTCCCAGACACAACAGCCAAATCTCGTCGCCGAACTTTAAATGTTTCATTTACAGGAATGCCACCCATTTATTTTCGCACCTTTTACTGCATTTGATTGCCCTGTGCTTTTAGTTTTAGAGAGGGGTATAGAGAGTAAAAGAGAGCGAGGGTTTTAGGCATGGCCCACCCAGACAGAGCCAGCTTCAGCGAACATGAAACAGGGGTGACAATAGCCGGGCCAAACTGGCTACAGGGAGGATTACTGTGCATAATGGAGCCCGTCCAGGAATAATGCCGGTCCAGGGCAAGCAACAGGAAGCTGCGCTCGACTCAGCAGTGATGAGATCGGCTCCTAGACAAACCCGCCCCAACCATGACCTTACTTCTCATACTGGCCGTTTCAGCAAATTACAGCGCTGCTCTCTGGCCCCGTGGCCCTGAATGCACCTGGGGCTGTCTGCTCAGCGTGAGCCAAAAAACTGGTTCACCAACAAATTGGATAATTCCTTTTCCTGTCCCATCTTCCAATTCGTTTTAATGGTCTGTGAACCAATTCCCTTTCCCAAAAGCCAAACTAGTACTTATGTGTGTATTTAATGCATGTCCATTTCAAAGTAAATACAAAAGCGATCCAAACCACATTTGAAAGTTTCATTTTGCTTTTCTGAGTGCGTTTTCTTGTGCTTTTCTGATCAGATTCTCTCAATTTGGCTTATGCCATTGTACTGTGAAAGATGATTTATCGAATTTAAAACAAAGATTATTGGTGTGTATTACAAGAAAATACTATTTTAGTTTCAAAATGTCTCATTTAAGTCAATGCAACTTGCCGATTCTGTGTAATTATGTGTGAAAATTGTTTCTACACCATTGTTTTGGTGTGTGTGGTAAAGACAGCAGGCTGAGGGTTGGTGTGAGAATAAAAATGCAGGTGAACCGTCCGAAAGCCTGAGGGAAAGCACTACCGACAACTATGGGATAATGACATGTTTGCTTTACGTATTCCCCTCTGATGTGGCACATCACTCAAGCCATAGTGTGGAAATGCATCGTTTGTCTTTTTTCTCGCCCTTGTTAAGGTCTGAAATGAGGTATTGTTAGGCCATTGTAAAGTAGTGGATTACTTTGTTTTACTCAAACACCTCACGCACGACTTACTCGGTTCCGACTCATGATGTTACCTGGAAACATTTTGTTTTATTGAGATATCTAGTCTTAAATACTCATCTTTCGAACTAGATATCTGACAGCTGATGTGCCGTTTGATCTGATTCTCTTCTCAGTCCCTGCCTGTGATCACCTTCGTGAGTGACAGGAGATTAGATGGCTGCCAGTAGCGCTTGTGTGCGCACAGGTGACTGACAGACCTGTTATCAGGGAAGCCTGTCTCATTTTCCACACCAGAGAAAGCAGTGAAAGATTGCTAAAAGCTTTCCCTGCGAGCCCCCCTTATCTCTGGCCACCACTCCTGATAGGAATCTCCTGAAAAAAAAAAAAGTCTTCCTTCTGTGATTGCACCTTCCGAGAGGCAAAAAAGGGTGTCTACCTTCTTGGTCATAATGTAGTTGTCCGACCTGCTAATGTAAACCCTGTTGTTGACTTTGATTGATTGGAATCTGGCGGAGTATATCCGGAGCCATTGTTGAGAGACCATTTGTCACTCTCCACGTCAGCCTCTCCTTATTAACAATCACACTTTTACCAGCGGAGACATCACTCGACAGATTCCCACAGCAAGTGACTGTGATAAAAGCACAAAAAAAGCACAATATTAAGAGCCTCAGGCGTTTGTGGAAGCCAAACATCAAATATCTGAGATGAAGTGGGTTGGGAGCCAGTGTAGACCTTTATCAGATGTAGGCCAGAGTGATAAGACAAATACAAAGTTTGGGAGACTGGTGCCGGGGATAGTTAGACTTCAACGATGACACCGAGGTCAGTGACGAGCATGGGAAAAATGAACCTGACGGCAGCAGGCATTTAGAGCTGATAACCATATTGTGAGTTATGGAGTGAGATCCATTGCGGCCCCTTACCCTTCTTCTGACCCCACAACTGCACTCTTGCTACACTGTAAAAATGAATTTACTTTATTTAATCAATAGAATTGTGGCGACAGATTACAAGCAATATTATTAATTAAATTTAACAAATTAGAATTGAGTAATAATTCATCAAATTATTCCTTAAAAGTTAACCATTTTAAATGAGTAGAGTTTACACCAAAAATGTAACAAAAATAAACAGACAGACGTCAAAGATTAATGAATGAATTAATGAATCACTGAAGGAGAAAACCGTAATTAAAAACAACCCTAAAACGAACATCGATCACCATAATGGTGACTTACATTTATGTTTTTTAGGTTGTTGTAAGTTTTACTCATTTTAAATGGTTAACTTTTAAGGAATTAATTTAATTAATTATTACACAATTCTAATTTGTAACATTTAATTAATAATACTGTTTAATATAATATATATTATACTATTATTACAATATAATATTGTAATACTATTGTTTAATAATATCTGTTGCCACAATTTTTTGATTAGATAAAGCATATTCATTTTTACAGTGTATATGTGATAGTTTTTCATTCATTTAGCCTGTTTATTTTCGTAATTACTCCCATTTTGGCTTTTATTTTTGATGCTGTGGGATCAGCAGCCAATTGAAGCTTTAACATTCAAATACTTGGCATTGTTTAAACCCTCCACCTTCCCCAGCTCCACCTGTATAGATCTGCTGTTGAGGTTATTTCATTTATGTAACATGTGCGCAACATGCTCACAGCAGCATGTCTTGAATGTATTGGCAGTAGCAAGTATCTACTTAAAGAGTCTATTCAGCCAAGACCAAATAGATTAACATTGTCACATCAATTACCATGCCAATCTCTCAGAGAGTTGCCATGACAGAACTACATATAGACAGATAAAACAATCACCTAGGTTACTAAGTCCATAACTTTTTTAGTCACTGTGATATTTCCCCTAGTCTTATGGGAGGTTGTGCTAGCTCATGCCCGGACATGTCCGTAATATACAGCAGCGGGCACTTGAAAGGACGGGGCAGTTGAAATCAATGAGCTGTGCGCTTGGTATACATAAACTGGTAAGATTTGACAATATAATGGGGGCTGTGAATCAACTGCATGTTCTGTGTTCACAATGCGTTCAAGTATGGAGAAGGAGCGGAAGGACAAGGTGTATCTTAACAGCTTGCAGAGGTGACACCGATTGCATCAAATAAACGGATATTGTCATATAAACATGGCAACTGTAAAAGATTTGTGATGGCTGAGTAGTTGGTTAGTGAGTTTGAGTACTTGATTTTGGTATTGGTATTTGGTATTTTTTAATGCTGGTTCTTTAATTTGTGTGCTGTGCTTTAAAATTTGTAGATGGTCAACAGCAATGCATTGACCACCTCCTGCCACCTTTAGCCTCATTAGAGCCCATTAGAGCTCCAAGGATTCATTTATTGGCTACAATTTCAATAGCTATTGGCACATCTCAAGTACCACTTGTCATTTTACACTTAAGGGTTGCTTTGTTTGGCGCGATGGTTATCTTTATATTCTTCAGGTCATTCGAGATCATGACTAATTTTAGCTCTTTGTACAGTGAGAGGTGCTGCGTGCTTGGTTTGTTTCAATGGTCTAGCGTGAGGAACTGGGTCCGTTGTTGCTGCATTGAGAACCTCGGTGATGTTGGAAATTCCGTGGTGCCTCGTCAAGAGTACGAGAGTGTGAATCTGACAAGTGGGTGCCAGAAGAAGACGCTTCGAATCCTGGCACAGACACGTTCACACACACGCTTGTTTTCTTCTCATATGCTTCTGTTTTTTTTTTTTTGTTCAACTTCGAACACTGAAATCTAGATATGGACACACATTTTATTCTCTCAGGCGGAGTAATCTCTCTCTGTGACTCTTGTTACCTGATATTGGTGAGAGCCATGATGACCTTAAGTCAGACAAAGCGTTTCAGAAGTGCTGAAATGTAGCCAAGCCCTCCAGAGATCTCGGCCTGCATTGGAGTCATGCTAAAAGCAGTGCACCCCCTGCAACTCCCTCAGATCCTCATCTCTGCATTCCTCTCCATGGGGAAAAGAGGAACAAAACGCAGCACACAAAAGACCTGAAAGAGAGAAGTGAAAGGGGATTTTGGTGGGGTTTTCAAAAGAAAAATGTCAACCTGCTATTTTCTTCTCCTGCTCGTAACTCTTAATAAGATAATTATGTAAAAAAGGACATTAGTTGGAATGTGTTAGTATCTATGCCCTTTACTGTAAAGCATTCTGTGGAAGAAATAACACAAATAGGTTTTTTTTTTTTTTTTTGCCTTTTAACCAAGGAAGTCTGTAATGCCTGGAGAAAACCATTCCTTTTGCTCAACCGGTACAGGAATGAAGCCTACAATTTGAATTTGCACTCGGATCTGAATGCATACATTAGCCAATAACCTGAACCATATATGTAATTTGACATGGTCTCTGTGACCGGCAGAAAAAAATACATCACCATGACATTGCTGATTTGCTGATGGCACCACAAAAACATGCACAGTTCCAAACCATTCAGCTAATTATCCTGTTAATGGTGTAGTTATGGCATCTACCCTGTAGGGGGTCACTTGGTCATGACAGCCAGCTAAACCTTGACCCTTTTGGGTAAAACCATGGTTTTCTTGGAGTACCATGTAAACAACAGTCATTCATCAGCATCATGGTATATATTTAAGAACTATGATGTCTTCATCCAATTCCATCAATGTGTTTTCCAACCATTAATAATAGAATAGATGTTTTCTTACAGTTTGTCAGTCTACAAATGAAACGGCTGCTTTGCATAATAAAAGCTATAGTACTATGATTAGTAGGGCTTCTTTGAATGCACAAAATGTTGGACCTAATGTCCTTACAATGACCCCTGAACTGATGCCACATAACTGTCAGTGAGATTAACATGACCCAGTGATTCAACTCTACTAGATCATCACATATATTAAACACACTTTAATGTCTGAGCATTGTCATTCCTGGAAATTTCATTAATATCCAAGAAAAAAAATCAGAATGGAAAGAAACAGCCTGATGCTACAATGTTCAAGAACAATGACAAGCCTAAATCTGTTTGATCTGTTGTTGTTTTAATTATTGCTTGGTTGTAATTTCCATTTCTCATTAAATTAAATAATGTTATAAAGTGTCACTTCACTATAAAAATTATGGTTTGTTTACACAACAGCAATGTCAGAACGATCCCTATTCACAATGATTCGTGAAAACGACTAGAAACGCTGCATGTTCATGCCAGGCCAGTAGTTGGCGTTGTCACTTGGTAAAGAAACACTTTGCGCCTACATAATGTGCGCATGATCGAACTCGGTTTCACAAATTTGCTTAAAACACGCTTTCAAAAGTTTGCGTTTTCAGGCCCTCAAAGTGCATAAATGAACGACCATTATCATAATTGATAATGGTGTCTGTGTGAATTGAAAATGTACCAATGCTTGTTTGTCTATATAAGATCTATCTATAAAGATGGTGATATTGTATCTGAGCAAAGTTTCAGGAGAGCACTGGCAAATAAGTTGAAGGTTGTGTTGTTCTTCTGATCTTTCACGCACATTTTCTGCATGTCCCAATGGTCATATTTTGTCATTGGTGTTCATTGGTTCACAAGTCAAGGTCCCTGACTAAAGCTCTGTCTGATGTAAAATGATCTTTGATGTCTCTTTGTTTTGGTTTCATTGCTAACTGCATGTGTGTTTTCTCTTGCAGAGGTCCTAGCACGTTGATAGTGGAGGCCTTGGACTTCAATAACGACACTGCCAGTGAAAGTGAGTAGCAGGATCTCTATACTCGCTATCTGTTGCTCTTTTTGTTTTTGTTTGCTTTATTTATATTGTGTTGATTTCTTTGTGTTTGTTTCTCTTTTAAATTTTGTTTGTTTCTCTCTTTACAATTTTTGTTTGTTGCTTTGTGTTTTTGTTTCTGTCTGTTTCATTTGTTTCTATTTTTGTTTTGTTTCGTTTTGTTTCTTTTTCCTCTGTTTAAACTTTGGAAAATTTGAACAAATTGAACAAATTGTTTTCGTGCCATTTCCGCTCATAGCTCGCTAGTCTTTAAACCAAATGTGCTGACAGGTGTGTGTGACAGGACAGGGAAGAGAGAAGAGGAAGACTGAGTGTGTTTGTGTGTGAGTGTGTGTGTGTGAGGAACATTGCGGAGGGGCCTCATGCTTATGAAAATGTTTCCAATACCTGATGACTAATGGCAGGTGTTGGCAGTCAAGGTCTCACGGCCTCTCTGTCACTGGTGCATAGTCTCAAGCGCAAGGTTATGTTTGCTATAACCTCTCTTCTTACACCTCAACAGGGCTTAACACTCCAGAAACAATCCCATTTAGACACTAAACTGAGTCTGGCGGAGTTCATTTGAATAGCTCTTCTGGGTTGTGTTACCATTTACTTTGACAGTAGCGACTTTCTGCTATGTCCAGATATCTCTGAGTTCAAAGTGGTTGTTGCAGAAAAGCTTACATGTTGCAAGTTGTGCTCTTGTGTTGTGTATCAGGTTATATACTGCATACGATAATGGTTTCTCTGAGGCTGGAACCTGTCATTTTTTTGTCTTTTCAAATATGTCTTATGTGCCCTGCTACAGTACGTTTTAGAGGTCATTTGTTTCTGTTTATTTGGACTTTGAATGCAAATATTAGAATCTGGAAATCCCAAATCTGCTGCCAATTCAGCTTCGCCTTCATTCAATATTTTGCTGTGTTTTGAGAAGGTATTGCAACTTCTTTAGTTTTTTAAATATTGTAAAATTTGGGCTAAAGCTTTGTTTCACAGACAAGGATTAAACCTAGTCCCAGATACTTGCACTGACACTATCTTAAAATATGTCTATGTGTGCGATTGTTTTGTCTCAAGATGTACACCAGTACTGTTTTTCTAAGGCATGTTTATAAAAGCTACTTAAATATTCCTATTGAACTCAGGCTCTAATCTGGCTTAATCTAAGCCCTGTTTGTGAAACTTGTCCTTAAAGTTGTACCAACTCAAACAGTAGGACATGGAGCTAGCAACACCCAAGTCATACTGTAAATCTGATGTACAGTATACATTACCTTAAATGCATTATAAGTTATAAATGTGTTCTTGGGCCGTTCACGAGTTTTTCCATTTCAATGCTGCGACTTTTCCATTGTTTTAACATGTAAACGTGCAAGACTGGCGCGTTTTACGTCTTTTGCAGAATTTCAGCTTTTGCACACTGTCACATTCATCAGTGTCAGTTCCAAAACAGTGGACCAATCAGAAGACCCCATAGGCGGGGCAAGCTTTTTCAAGCTTTTGTTTACTGTAGCAAGTTAGCATGGCAACTGTTTTAATGGTCATTGCTCCTGTCTTCATTGTCATGTAGCCTAAATCATTCTGATATGCTGATTTGGTCCTCAAGGAAACATTTATTTTTGTTATCAATGTTGAAAACAGTTGCTTAATATATTTGAAGATAAACCATGATACATTTTTCTGAGTTATTTGATGAAGATGATTCATGTGATTAGTCAAAAGTTCAAAAAGAAGAACATACACTGTAAAAAAATTGTTTCCTGATTTGTAAATCACATTTTTTCTTTTGTCAAAACTTAAATAATTGATGTAGTTCAGATAACATAATATTTTGAGTTTCTGGTGATTAAATCAATCTCCTTCATTGTATTAACTCAATGAACTTAACATTTTACGGCAATCAGGTTACTTCATTTTTTAAGTTAAACCAACAATATTTTTTTTGCAGTGTGTAGGGTTAATTTAATGCTGAAAACCCTACTGACCACAAACTTTCGAACAGTAATTTATATAACCAAGTTGAATACAGTAAGAAAAGAGATTCGTTTTTTTGCTTGCACTGTCTCCTTTTTCTTTGCCCTGAGAGCGCAGAGGATTTTTCTGTCAGTTTAATGTGACTTCCTCACCCCACAGTGAAGTGGATCAGGCTGCAGGTAGCAAAGACGTGACACTTGGCTCTGGGCACAGAGCTCAGGGTGCAAGTGAAATGCCACAACTAGAACTCTGCATTCCAAAGTCAAATGAACTATGGGCCCACCTGGCCTCCATAATATCATCTCTTTTCACTTATTCTGCCTCTGGGAATGATAGTAAAATCCACCCATGATGCATAAGTCTGTAGAGAAACTTTCTGAGGGCCTGAGAGGTGAACTTTAAAGATAAGTGTTTATGTGAAAGCGAGGAATAGACATTTCACAGTCCCTTGACTTAGTCAGATTTGGGAGTGAAATTGTGAAAGACATAAGCTGTCAGTTTGCCTCATCTTCTGTGGGTAGAAACAGCTGGGAATAGAGATGGCGGCTTTGAGTAGGAGAAATTTCACATCCCTGTAACAATATAGATTAGTTCTTTTTTAAGAATTCGAAGGATAAAATCTGTGTTTGTGTGTGTGTTTTAGTGTGGTCAGAGAGTTTGAGGAAATACAGTTCAGTTTATTAGTTTACTAGTATTTAGCATGAATCTTTTCCAGTAAGTGTCTCCCAGATGCTAAATTTAGTGTAACTCTTTAAATCTAGGGGTTTTCAAACTCTATGCCAAGGATGATCCCAATCCCCTTTCCAGTAAATGGCTCCTTACTTTGAAAAATGTGTGATGGTATAAAGACAAAATGTTGTTAAAAAGTTAAATAATTAGGATTACATTTTTTATTCCATTCATTCCAAAATAAATTAAAATTTATCTAGAAAAGTTCAAACCAACTCAAAATGATTAATAACTTAAGATTTATTTCTATAGCATAGTCCAACTTTTTTCTCTCGGAAATTTTGCATGGGCCCTCTGTGGCCCAGTTCTGATCTTATTCGCCCCTCTACATGGAATCTGAATGTCCTATGTCGTTGAATGTGAGTGTGTGTGTGTGTGTGTGTGTGTGAGAGAGAGAGAGAGAGAGAGAGAGAGAGAGAGAGAGAGAGAGAGACAGTGTTTGTTCACTGATGTCATGAGGGCTGGCTGCCAGTAGGATTACTTATTATTTTGCTCAATGTAATTAATAGTGAACGTTTTCCTTCTGCTATATAAGACAAGAGGGTTATTTAAGGCCAGCAATATGAGCAACCATGTATCAACATTGTAAAAAAAATAATATAAGCAATAAATAAGCATTTCAAACAGTCAGTTGAAAAGTCATTTCAACTAAATTACATTAAACAGATTTAAAAAGGGGAATCTTAAAGCAATTTATGTTGTCATACATGATTGATCATATAATTGTTTACAGTGAAGATTATATTTTCCTGGTAATAGTGTGTGGTGTTGTTTTGTGAAGCCGTTTCTGACTTTCTCACACTGACTGTTCAGGTGGAAGCTGATTCAGAAAGCTGTACCACTCTGGCATGATCAACCCAAATCGACAATGGCAAAGGCTAACCCATAACGGCCTGTCGCCCAGTTTCGAGTACCAGATCCGGGTAACCTGCGACGAACACTACTACGGCTTTGGATGCAACAAGTTCTGCCGGTGCATTGGACGAGTTTTTTGGACATTACACCTGTGACCAGAATGGCAACAAGACCTGCCTGGAAGGCTGGACAGGCCCAGACTGCAATACAGGTGAGCAAGTAAACTTTGTTACAATATCCTGTTTCAAATACACTCAAAAACTGAATTAGAGAATTTTAAAATTAGATTTTTAGACCTGGAAAAGTCATGGGGATTTCTATAGTGAATATATACTAAATATATTTAGAAAGTTTGTGGTCCTATTAAAAAAAAAAGGATTTTATGCTAATCAATGCTGTATTTATTTGATTAACAATACAGTAAAAACAGTAATATTGTATAAGTAATAAGTATTGTTACTTTAAGATAACTGTTTTTGGCTTTAATATATTTGAAAATTCGAAACGAAATCAAATTTTCAGCATAAATACAGTCTTCAGTGTCACATGATCCTTCAGAAACCATTCTAATATGCTGATTTGTTGCTCAAGAAACATTTCTTCTAAATATTATTAACTTTTAAGGATTTTCTGATGAATAGAAAGTTCAAAAGAACAGCCTTATTTTTAAATATAAATATATAACAATGTTAAAGTTTAATTTAATTTGTTGAATTTCTATACTTTTTATTTACAATTATGAAGATAGGAAAAGTCATAATATTTCATTGATTTGGGCATTCCTGAAATACATTGTTATAAACTGATAACTGATAAAAAAACTCATAATTTATTAAAATGGTTTGTAAATTATGTTGCTGATTCTGATTTCTAAGTTAATTTTGTGATTTTAATGCTTTTAATTCAGACAGTTGCCATTTTAAGAGGCTGATGGGTGAGGGTAGTTTGGAATAAGCTGTGAATGGAAAGTGCAGAACCCAAAGCCTGACGACAGGCCTCAAATTAGAGTAGGATTCAGTGAGCTGATCTGGGGTTTGAAAGATTCCCACCCCATACATTCCCAAAAGGTTTTCATGGGTGAACAGGGGACATTGAGGTCTACGGTGTTATTTTACACAGCCCAACCTTACTGTTGTTCATCCTTTGCCTTTTCTCTGTTTTCCAGCTATCTGCAGACAAGGTTGCAGCATCAAACACGGATCTGTAAGCAACCAGGTGGCTGCAAGTGAGTTATTTGCGAAAGTATTCTTCATTCTTATAACATTTTGTGCCATTTCCAGCAAGAAAGTACATTTTACACTGTCAACAGGCTTATTTTATCCTCAGCCTTACTCTTTAACATGTTTAACAACAAGTCAAGCCTTGTTATAGATTGAAAGATGCAACTGTGCAAGCTTTGACTGCAACTAAAAGCTCATGGTTGAATCTTGTTAGAATCCATGTGTCCCGTTTGACCTGTCAGGGTCTGATAGCTCAAGCTCTGTTTCTGGTGCACAGGCAATTCACCTACATTACAAGTATTCCAACATGGCTGGGATGGTGCCAATAAGACCATGTTGTGGAGACAACTGAAGCACAAAGCTATTTATAGCTATTTAATGTTTTGCTTTTGTCTGGCAAGATGTCGAGGCCTTATCTACAAACCATAATCTGCCAAGTCTGAACCTTTAATTGGCTTTTAAAATGCACTGCTTGTTTTACTAATGATGTATGAATTTGGCCACAGGGGAAAAGAAGCAATGCATATCTTGCGTGTGTTCACAGCTATAGCTCCTAAATGCATCATACATACTTTTGTTCTCTTTCGAAACACTGAAGCACATCAAAAATAACTCATTAACCAACTGGCGTTTCTTATTTGAATTGTTTTATTCTTCAATTGTGTTGATTGCCTAGAGAACAGAATTAAGCTACTTTTGCCAAATTTTCGCTTTCCTTGAATTTTGTTCTTGAGTAATGTTTTGTTTTGTAATACGTATCGATGTGCAAAACATGCAGAAATCGAGGCTATCCGCAGTTATTTGCGTCGTCTTAAAGGAATGCATCATGTGTAACTTATTTGTGTTGAGTAGGGCATTGAGTTAGTGAAAATTGAATTTCTTTACAACAAACTGATCTTCCATTGCTTGGAGCAAGTCGTGGCAAGTTTTGGATTGAGATTTTTCTCTTTTTCATTGGCTCGTTTTAGGTTTTTACTTGGTTCTGGTCAACATACTGACTGTTGGTGATGTTTTGTTATGAAGGTCTTGTTTGTTTGACTAATTCCTGTCATTGTACCAGCTCTGAAAACATTCAAGATCAATGCTAGAAGTCTACAGAATTCAATGTATATGAAACCTCAGCTCTTTGTTGAATTTGGCATCATTATATCCCATTACCTATTCATCTCTCACTGAAAGCTTGCCAGAAGACACAACCATGCAATTGTGCAACTGTTGTAACAAGAGCTCTTACTGTGCTATATTGGAACTGTCGAGGCCTACAGGGTGAAAATGTCTCTCAGCCATACAGATTTAACGTTTCTGCTTTATTATCATACAAAGGCACTTCTAAGAACTCCTGTTTTGTGAGCGTTTCTCATAGTGAAATCTCGCACGTTTAAGAATAGTTGTCTTTAATCACAGAGAGAGGTTTCCTCAACCACCGTGTTTATTTTTACAGCTGAACTGCCGCCTCAGGCTAATTGTTTTCTTTTTCCCCAGAGGGCAGTCTGTTTTCCTGCAGCTGAGCACTCAAGCGACTTACTATCTCATCTGAGTCCTTTAAGGAACAGGTTATCGCTCTGGCTGCTTAATTACTGCCATCTGAAAGGGGAAGTGTAGGGGAGAGTCATCTCTGGGCCGTTTTGGAGATGACTTTTAATTACCGGCTTAGAGATGTTCTGCGGCCGTAGCTCTGACTCGCTTTTTTTTTTCATTTTCGGGGGCAGAGAACGGCTACATGGGAACAGGCGTGAGAATGCAAAAAAATCTGCCATAAATACATTGGCCAGTGGGAGCAGTCTGCAAACACAATCCCCCACCCAGACTGTTCCGAGCAGTTCCCGGGCCAAGTCGCTCCACTTTTATTGAGACATAGTGTCCTTCCACAAGCTAATGTTAGTCTCTCTAAAAGACCCAGAGGAGTTTTAAAGCTATTGTTTGTTGTTTGCATGGTTTGGCATTAAATAATCAGACAAGAAGTTGTCTGGCGGTTCCCTTTTCCCCAGTGGACTGGAGTGAACTTTTAAAACACAGTTTATGAAAGGGTAAACTTTCAGCATCAAATTCACTGAAAAACTTACTCAAACATTTATTCAAAGTACTTTGAGTAAATGATGGCAAATTATATACTTCAGAAAATCTCTACATGTTGTTTTTGTGTGGTGTTGCCTTAATAACAGAACACACTTCTTTACCCCTGACGCCTTTTGAGAACATGAGAGAATTGGAAAGCAAACTCTTTCTAAAAAGAGGTGTTGGGGAATATCATTTACATTTTTCAGAGGAAACAAGAACATTTTCTGCTCTATCAAAATAACATGTCATTAAAGTAAAGTACTGTTTAGAAAATAGTTTTGTACTGTGAATCTTAATCTTGCATATTATCCACAATATAGCCTATATTTTGCAAAGGCAATGAAGTAAATGCACAGGTACTGTATATATAATGGGATTTGGTGACAGTTTCAGTTACAAAATCTTACCTTAGGGTATATTTGGTGCTTTCAGGTGTCTGTATGGCTGGCAGGGTCCGTACTGTGATAAGTGCATCCCTCACCCGGGCTGTGTACACGGGACCTGCGTCTGAACCATGGCAGTGCCTCTGTGACACTGAACTGGGGTGGACAACTCTGTGACAAAGGTAAGCACACATTCATTTTATTTATTCTGACTCTGTTTTGCTTTCTAGCATTCATTACTAATCCTGAATGTTCTTACCTCTCAGATCTAAACTACTGTGGAACGCACCAGCCATGTCTGAACGGAGGAACGTGCAGCAATACAGGGCCTGACAAGTACCAGTGCTCTTGTGAAGACGGCTACTCTGGGGTCGACTGTGAACGAGGTGAGTCTGTCATGCTGCAGTTGTTCAGTTTGCAGATTCTGGAGAAGAACGACCACATAGAAAGCAAAGACATGTCTGATTAACATGAAAAAGCTGGCAAATAGCATATTTTTTTGTGCATTTTTATTGGTGGATTTATCGAAATAGTTCATATCACAATAATCAACCAATTGGAAATGGTGATTCTTGCCATTTTTTATGCAATATGCATCAGTTAGTGAACAAACTGTTAGCAGTGCCATCTAAGGCTGATACTGATTGTTTTGGGCAGCAAAAATGTCAGTATTAAGCTCTCTGAAGTGTACTGTTTCGTTTCATTTGGCCCTGTCCCAAATGGCACACTTTATATGCACTTATGATCATACTGTATGCACCTACCGTAGGATGTCTAATTTGTTGGGCATGCATGATATATCGTCCACATTATCAGTATCGGCCGATATATGATCATTTTAATTGTCTGTCATTTGGCCCAACAAGAACATTCAGCCGATATTTAAAAGCTGATGAATAATGTACTATTTTCTTCAGCTGAGGTACTTTAGATGTGCACTGTTCAACATGATGCTTTTAAATTGCTTGAAATACGATTGAAATCACTTAAAAAAGGAAAATCCAGTTAAAGTGCAAAATATGCAGCGCAAGTCTGTCATATCGGCTACATAACATTAAAATAAGAACATCATAATTGTGTTTGTATCTTGACTTTTAATGAGGAGACTTTTTTATAATCAGGCTCTCAAAAATTGTAAAAAAATTTGGATTTACATTTATTCGGCCAATTTATCGGTTATCTGTGTTTTCAAATATAAAGAATTATCGGTATTCGGCCAAAATTGTCATATCGGTGCATCCTGACTCATTTGTCATTTTAGGTTTCTGTCATTTTAGTTTTCATTTTAAGGGGTTTGTGAGCATTCCCTTTATGATTTATATGTGTCCTCAATATGCACTTTTGACAAGCCCGCACTGAAGCGAGCTCCACAGCAGACGTCAGTCAAGCGGCATTACGTCAGGCTCGTAGGAAGAGCGCAAGTGTTTAGGGGTGACATTCGGAACAGGGCCTTTTTTCTGTCATAGTTGTCATTTCGACTTCTACCAGTCCATTTGAAGGTCTCCCCTTTTGTATTATGTTTTTTTAAATATGGTGTGTTTGAAGTTTGTAATGCTTTTAAATGAATTTTGATTGGAGTTGGTTCTGGTCATTAGATTTAAGTTTCAGGGTATAACTAATTTCTCTTTGTCATTCTATTGGAACTGAATAACTAAAGCATAAAATGTGATGTATAGGCTAGTGCACATTTTTTAAATGTAATAATGTAATATAGTAATAACTTTACCTTTAGGGGTAGCAACAGCTTGTCATTCTGGCAGTGTTCTTAAAGTTATGACTTACTCTACCCTGAAAAGATTCATGCTAATAACTTACAGTAGTAACATGAACCAAACTGTACCATTAAGGTACTATTATGAACATTTTAGGGGTAAATAAGTTACGAAGTTGCCTCTTTGAGGATTCTACCCTGTAACAAGCTGCTAAAGATACATCTGTTACAGTACAGTATTGCCCAAAGATTTACCATCTTTCCCTATTTATGACCCTTAAACATAATGACTGTGTAGCTGCTTGAAACCTAATACACGGAGCAGTTTAGAGACGCAGTCATTCAGCCTGAATTTGATTGTCGCATTTTATAAATCTCTATTGTCATTATGCGCTGCTTTCTGTGTTTCTGTTGGTACCACTATGCATGAGTCCCCTTTTATATACAGTGCATTGTCATTTTGCTATTGACATTAAGTCAAATTACAATGTCATTGTATTCTGGTATAACTGCAGATGGGAAAGGGTCTAGAGAGCCTTATGGGGGATCAGATGATGTCAGAGCCTGGGCCTTAACTGTCTACAGTGTCAGGAAGTTCGCCCAGGTCTGCTAATCCTCTGTTATGATATGTCCTGCCAGTGGATCTTGGTCTGTTTTGACAGTCAATGGTTGGATGGGTATAGTGATGAAATCTGCCAGATGGACCGTTATGGCTTTTTTTCCTCTCCCATCCCCCTCTCGGATTCATATGATCCACATTCAAGCCTTTAGGGTGGTGACAACCTCCTGGGGCAATGTGAAGAAATCTTTCCTATCCAAACCATTGTAGGAATCGTTCAGTCTTGAGCAGGAAGATAAAAGCTAAACTAACTGTCAAGTTAATGGGGTCAGTCATGTGAGTACTGTGCAAAGGTCAGATCAACATGGTCTGGTCACTGTAGAGGTTGACTTGAGAGCACATTAGACTTATAGTTCACTCAAAGGGGAAATTTGTATTTATTTTCTCATTCTTATTTTATTATTTTCTTCTTAATACTGTATCCTGTGCTCACCAAAGCTGCATTAATTTGTTTAAAAATACAGTAAAATAGAAGATTTTTGAAGTATTATTACAATGTAAAAAACGTATTTTAAATTTTTATACATTTTAAAATACATGCTCACATATTAATGTAGAGGGATGCAAACATGTCACCTTTCTGTGAAATAAGCTGTTTTTAATCCAAAATAGGTCATTTATGTTTTTAAATGTTTTATTGTATTTTATTTACGGTACCATTGGTACCAACTCAATTCTGTACCCGCTGAAATGCATATTTTTGTTTGCAGTGTTGGGCATTGTAGCCAATCACAGGCATGTCTTTTAAAAGCAATGGCCATTCAGATGTGTTTACTGTAGGTTAGTCAAAATGCACTCAAAAAACACTGAAGGTTTACGGACTTCTACTGATCAGTTCTACATGATCACAGATCTTGTCATTATAACAGACAAAGTGTAGCCTAGATAAGATGTGAATAAGAGATCATTTGACAGGAGTTTTTGTGTGAATGAGCGCAGACTAAGTTCAAAGCAAAGAATGAAAAGAAGTATATAGGGATGTTCGACAGCGTCATATGTGACGTCACGAAATGGGCGTGGCGCGAACTGGTTGGCAAAAAGAACCAAAACATACGCAGCAGTCTATGTGTTCTGTCAGCAAAATTATAATTCTTTGTAAGAAAAAGCTAAAAGGAGATATAAGGTAAAGCTTTTATATAACCAGGGTTCATGTTCTATGCCTGATCCATATCACCTGAGTGAGAATTGGAACAAAAGTCCTAACACATGGCCAGATTTGACATTTGCGACATCTACCTGTATCTCATTGACACGCCATCTATGCTTATCAGAGAGTCAATGAAGGCGTACAAATCTTTAGATGCCTATAAGTCATAATTACGAATATTACTTGTGTTAACTGGATAACTGGTAAATTTGTTACAACTAGAGTAAAATAGAGGTGCAATTTGTCCATGGGCTATATTTTGAATCAAAATGATCTTACCTCTGATTTATAACATTGGTCAACATATACGTAAAAATGTATCAAAGAAAATACAATAATTTGCCCTTAATCTATAAGGGTGTGTACACAGATGATTCACTGACTGTACAGTACCCAATCTTTGGGTTAAATTATGACTTTATAATACTGTGCGGCATACGGCCATTACTTTTCTGCCAACCAGAGCACATGCAACCGCGTCGTGACGTCACGGGCGAAGATCCCTATTAGGAAAAGGAAATGGCGCGCTGCAGTTTTGTTGTAATATGTAAATGCTCAAGCTCTTTAAAGCCTGATTGGCTGTTATTGTTTTTATCATTCATCAGCTGAAAAAAAATCGCTCTGAACGTGATTACAGTGATATTGTTTCCGTTATCATTATAGCTGTGGTGTAGACTCTAGTCTTTTAGAATGCTTTATCTTTATTGTTGTTGTTATAGTTATCGTTCTTGGTGTGAACGGGCCTTTACTCCAGTCTTCAGGGTCACATTATCCTTCAGAAATCATTCTAATATGCTTATTTAGAGCTCAAGAAACATTTATTATTATTATCAATGTTGAAAACAGTGCTGCTTAATATTTTTGTGGAAACTTTTGATTCCTTGAATGAATAGAAAGCTACACAAGAACCATTTAAAAACGTTTGTTCTTCTGTGGTTAAATTCTTTTCAATATAATGATCATTAGAGCCAGACCGATAAAGGATTTTGAAGGCCGATACCAATACAAATATTTGTTGGTTTTAAAATCCGATATTCCGATATATTAGCCGATATTTTCTTTTCAGGAACGCACAATAAAACATTAACAGATTTCCCTAATTTGTAGTTATGTGTGAGTTTTAACTAAAATAATATGATAATGCATTTTAAAAAGAAACTTGTTTCTTTTATTGTCGTAACAGAACAGAGTAACCAAAGCTCATTAATGTTAACGTTAGCGGTCTTCCACTGATGATAGTGGCATTAGCTAGCTTTGTGGTTAGCTAGAATGTGTGGCGCGTTATAAACGAGTGTTGCCAACAGGGACGGTGTAGAGTGCCCTCTGGTGGACAAACTATACAACTCCAACATGACATGGTTGAAGCGTGTTTCGTTCGTTTTTATTTTATTTTTGAAATATTCATTTATCGGCCATTATAACTGCCGATACCGATAGTTTGGAAAATGCCTAATATCGGCCGATAATATCGGCCTGCCAATAATATCGGTCTGGCTCTAATGATCATATGTCTTCACAAAAGAACTGTATGTGTTTGAAACCACAAACAAGTGAGACTATATGCTTGCATTCACAGCTGAACACGCTTGTCTGTCCAACCCGTGTGGGAATGGAGGGACATGTAAGGAAACCAGTCAGGGTTACGAGTGTGTCTGTGCAGTCGGCTGGAGCGGCCCATCGTGCCGAAATCAGTAAGGCGGCACACAAACACGCTGAATCCAAACAGAAGGTGCCAAACACACTTGATGTGTCTGAACCTGCTCTGTTCTCATAGATGTGGACGACTGTTCGCCCAACCCATGCAAACATGGAGGTACCTGTCAGGATTTGGTCAATGGCTTTAAATGTACCTGCCCTCTTCACTGGACCGGCAAAATGTGTCTGATTGGTGAGAGATTACATCTTTTAACTATATTTTGTTTCCCAAACTTGTGCATGATTATAACTTATTCACAAAATTTATTTTTAAAGATGCCAATGAATGCGAGGACAAGCCATGTGTGAATGCCAAGTCATGCCACAATCTGATTGGTGGATATTTCTGCGAGTGTCTCCCTGGCTGGACGGGACAGAATTGTGACATAAGTGAGTATATCTATGTTTTGTTTTGTTTTAGCTCTGCATGTGTTTGCTAATATTTATTTCTGCACCATGTTTATGGGTTATAAACTCACTTTCTCTAATTTTTAGACATAATTGACTGCAAGGGTCAGTGTCTGAATGGAGGAACTTGCAAGGTAGGAGATCTCCTGATCTGACTTTACTTTCAGAAGTCTTTGTTGACAATATTTGATCCTTAAAAATAAAAACGATCCCTTTACTATCGATATACACTACTGTTCAGACATTTGGAAAAGAATCATTTTATCAGCTTCTCAGCATTACAAATCTTTCCCACACCAAATTATTTGAATGGTAGTGTAAAAGTCTGTCCAAGATCTGCCCACTTAAGCAGGAAGGAGCTGGCATTTTAGACTGGCATGTAAAGCGGCCAAGTACAGCTAGTTATTTTGTACATGATGTTTCGATATGGGTTTATCTGAAATTGGATATAACTGAACAAAGGGGAATGTACAGGTGTACTCAATGATATCCCCTATAATTGCTACTGTCTGCTTCAAACAAAATTCCTGAATCCCTTCAGAGTGAATGCCATGAACCTCTCAAAGTTTGACAAATCCACTGACTTGTTTGTCTTCAAAAGAGCTCATTGTAGAAGCCTGGAAGCTGTAAACATCCAGAACAGAAACATGTTGAGTTCATGGGTGTGTCGTCTCAGGCTGACATCTTAAAACCATTGAATCTCAAATAATACTGTTGTACGTTGTAAGTGTTGTAAGGCCTCTAAACAGAATAATATTTTTTAGGGTTAGTGCCAGGAAAGTGCGTCTACGATTATTATGGCAGAGGGCTTATTTGAGCTTCGTCACTTAAGTACACTGATTAATTGTAGCTTTGTTTTGTTTGTTTTTTCAGGTAATTTTTTATAAAATTCTTTCTCTTTTCTTTAACAGGATTTGGTGAACGGTTACCGCTGTCTTTGCCCTCCCGGCTACTCGGGTGAACACTGTGAGAAGGACGTGGATGAGTGCGCTAGCAGTCCCTGTCTGAACGGTGGACGGTGTCAGGATGAAGTCAATGGATTTCAGTGCCTGTGTCCTGCCGGCTTCTCGGGCCAGCTGTGTCAGGTGAGAGAATCTCCTATTTTTCTTTAGTTTTTCCTTTGTTTTGTACAGTAACTGTATATTTATTTCTGACCTAAAAAAAACAAAAGATTTATTTTAAAATTATTTATAACAAATGAATAAATCTTGGGTAACACTGTATTTGAAGGGGTGTGCATAAGGCTGTCATGGCACTGTCATAAACATGACATAACACATGAACATGAAGGAGTCTTTATGAATGTATATGACTGTTGTCATTAAGTGTCATTCGGTAAATTATGACACTTTTAATGCAAAGTTGACATTGTTTAAAAATGTCTTTGTTATGACAAGTTGACATTAACCAAGACAGAAATGTCTTTGTTATGACAACTTGACATTAACCAAGAAATCATAACTAGTCCAATGTTCCCCTTCACTTGAGGTAAAGGGAAATATTAATGACACTGTTAAAGCATTTGACAGTGTAATAACCCTTAATGACATCTTTATAACTAGTACAATGTGTTCCACTTTACATGAGGACAAGTAAAATATTCATGTCACAGTTATAACGGTGTCATGACAACCAAAGTTAAAACCAACCATAACATATGATAGGGTAATATAATGTTAACACATTACAGGTTAACAGGTTATAATTTCTTGGTTATGTCAAGTTGTCATGACAAAGACATTTTAAATAATGTCAACTTTGCATTTAAAGTGTCATAATTTACCGAATGACACTTAATGACACATGTTCATGACAGGTGTTATGTCAGGTTTATGACAGTGTCATGTCAGTCTTATGCACACCCCTTCAAATAAAGTGTTACCAAATCGTGTCGCCTCACATTATGTAATGCTCTAGTTAAAAATAAGACTCAAAATATGAACATGAATGCATGGACAAAGTTCAAAATGATACAATTCTTGTATTAAACGTGCAAAATCACAATTTGGCATGTTTAATACAGGAATTTTATCATTTTGAACTTTGTCCATGCATTCATGTTCATAATTTGAGTCTTATTTTTAACTAGAGCAACCATAAAAAAACTAGTCAACTATAAACACCCTTCAAATCTACAGTTAAACTATGGCTAAACTGGACACTTGTCCTGATGCATCCAAACACAATGGCTCTAATAAAGAATAGTATTCCTAGTTTTATAAACATTATAGCAGAGTTTTAACAGTTCTATTGGTATACACATACGTTATTATCAATGTTGAAAACAGTGCTGCTTAATTTTTTTGTGGAAACTGTAATGCATTTTTTTCTACTAGAAAGTTATCATTTTTTAACATTATAAATGTGTTACTTTTAAATGAATGCACCCTTGCAAAATAAAACTAGTAATATCTTTTAAAAAGAAATCTTTCTTAAAGGGATACTCCACCCAAAAATGTGTGAGTTTCTGCCTTCTCCTGTACACAAAGGAAGATATTTTGACAGTTGTCAAACAGTTGTTTGGCACCATTGACTTCCATAGTAGAAAAAAGGTCCCACTTTATATTAAGTGGCTTTAAGTACTATGTACTTGCATCGAAAAATAAGTATAATGCACTTATTGTGTTCAGGTTGTATTGTAAAACACTTTTGTTGCTATTGAGGTGTGATACGGGTAAGGTGAGGGTCAGGTGTGGTTGTATGGGTCGGTTTAAGGGTCAGTTAAGGTGTAAGGGAAGGGTCAACTTTGTAATTACAAACGTAATTACATTTATTAATTACAGCTGTAATTACATGCAGGTATTTTCAAAATATAAGTACAATGTAAAAGCATGTATGTACACAATAAGTTCATTGTATCAAATTATTAATTTCAATGTAAGTACATAGTACTTAAAGCCACTTAATATAAAGTGGGACCAAAAAAATACTATGGAAGTCAATGGTGCCAACTTCCAATCGTTCAAAATATCTTCCTTTGTGTTCAGCAGACAACTTGAGGGTGAGAGAATAATGACAGAATTTTCATTTTTGGGTGGAGTATCCCTTTAACCCAAACGTTTAAACAGCAGTGTATACCTTCATTCATCTAGCTCTATTTGTACCCCAAGGAAAGGAGAGACAAAGAAAGAAGGGCTAGGTTTTGAGACAGGCAGGGTTTGGCTAGCTCTTTAAAATATTCTTCTATTTGTTTTTATTCTCCTGAGCATTTTGGTACGCTTTTTCCTGGCAGACGGCGTGTCGAGGCTGTTGAGGGTTGCTCTGTTTTTTAAGAATCCAAAAATGCCTGGATATCATTTTCCCTCATCATTGAACTCTCTTTTCTCCTCTTGTAAATCTTTCTCCGGTGTAGCTGGATATCGATTACTGCCAGCCCAACCCGTGCCAGAACGGGGCGCAGTGTTTCAACCTGGCCTCGGACTACTTCTGCAAATGCCCCGATGACTACGAGGGTAAAAACTGCTCTCACCTGAAGGACCATTGTCGAACCACATCATGCCAAGGTGAGAAATCTCAGTCTCCGGGACGGATCTCGTCTCAGTATCTCTTTGTAAAACGCCTCTAAAACCCATTGTAAGCTGATCTGCCAGTTGCATGCCATTGTTCAGCTGCTGAGTAAAACGAGATTACAGGCCCGTGGACTCTCCCACCACCTTCAGGGGAAAGATGAGAAAAAAGAACTCATATTTTGTTACATGAGGCTTTTTCAGCCCACAGTGAGCTATTTGACAGTAACCTCTCTGGACACACAGCTCGCATACACACAGTCTCTCAAACACTTTCCCCATTCCAAAATCCTCCTGAACATTTGCCAGCTTCTTAACAGCTCTGTGTGTGTTCTCCGTGGTTATGACTTGGTGGGATTCTCTGCCTTGGATGTTTTAAACTGTGTGTGTGTGTGTGTTTGAGGAGAGGCAAACCCCACAGCTAGATGAGCCCATCAAGTTTCTTTGTGAGCAGAGTGAGGGCTCATGTGCATTAAATGGCCTCCTCACACATACGTTCTGCAAAAGCAGATGTAAAAACTGGATTTGCTTTCTAAAGTGAACCAAAAAAAAAATCTGAATACATTGCCTGGATTGCTGTTAAGTGGAAGAACGGGTAGTGCTTTTCTAGATTTTATGTCGCTTGCTGTCCGAAGAACCCAGAGATTTAACAACTGTATTTCGTTCTTTCATTAAAACCCTGACAGTGATTGACAGCTGCACTGTTGCCGTGGCATCCAACAGTACGCCGGACAGGGTGCGATATATCTCCTCCAACGTATGTGGGCCTCACGGGCGCTGCAGAAGCCAGGCCGGGGGCCAGTTTACGTGCGAGTGTCAGGAGGGTTTCAGGAGGAACCTACTGTCATGAAAGTAAGTGGATTACAGGGATACAACGATATTGCACTTCTTTCCAATAAGTCCGTAATTATTTTAACCCATAACTGATAAATGCCTAATATTAAAACTCTAGACTCTAAATAAGCACATCAAAAAAGAATGCTACAAGTGAATTTAGGCATCACAACATTATAATATATGGTTTCAAATTGGAGATTTGCTGAAGATTTATTTACATGGTCTTAGATGATCCTAAATTCTATGGTGTCTTTGGTCATTTTTCAGATATAAACGACTGTGAAAGTAACCCATGTCGCAATCGGTGGGACTTGCATCGATAAGGTGAACGTTTATCAGTGCATTTGTGCTGACGGTTGGGAAGGAGTTCACTGCGAAATCAGTATGTTCACTTGAATAGATTTTTCTCTACTTGTACTAAATGTTTGTGCTCCTTTGAGTTCATATTCTCATTCTTTTCTCCCCGTTTTTTCAGACATTGATGACTGTAGCTTGAACCCCTGCCTGAACAAGGGAGCATGTCAAGACCTGGTGAACGATTTCTACTGCGAATGTAGAAATGGCTGGAAGGGAAAAACCTGCCACTCCCGTACGAAAGACTATTTTTATGACCCACCCAGTTTGTTAAGTTTTTGTTTGCGTGCTTGCGAGTACACACGGAGTTTCAAACTATCGGATCAACTGTAATTTCAGGTGATAGCCAATGTGACGAAGCCACATGCAACAATGGAGGTACATGCCATGATGAAGGAGACATCTTCAAATGCAGGTGTCCACCTGGCTGGGATGGTGCCACATGTAACATTGGTCAGTTTAAGTGATCCTCATTATCTTTCTTTCTCTCTCTCAGAATGTGATAGTCTTTATATTGTATTTCTGCAAAATAAATATTGGTTCAATGATGGATCTATAATTGTCTACTAATCTTTAAAAAGCAGCATAAAGCAAGAATTGTAATGATTATGTAAATTATACAATAATATAAAATATAATTTAAATGTATAATATAAATATATACAATAATTCTATCTTTTTAAACTTTTTTCTTCACTTTTTTCTCTGATTTTTTCTTAATTGCCCTCTCAGTTTGAAAACTATGGAAGCTAGTTTCCGCCACTGAATAAAAAAAAGAAAAAAATAATTTCGACTTTTTATCACACAATTGCGTGTTATAAAGTCAGAATTGCGAGATATAAAGTCAGAATTGCGAGATATAAAGTCAGAATTGCGAGATATAAAGTCAGAATTGCGTGATATAATGTCGCAATTCTGAAAAAAAAGACAGAAGTGCAACTTTTTTTCTCACAATTGCAATTCTGACTTTATAACACATAATTGCGAGTTTATATTTCAAAATTCTGACATCTTTTCTCAGAAATGTGAGACATAAACTCGCAATTGCGAGTTATCAGGCTAATTCAAAGGGGGAAAAAGACTAACATTTTTCCCCTCAGAATAGTTTAAATCTCACATTTCTGACTTTATATCTCGCAATTCTGACTTAATATCTTGCAATTCTGGCTTTATATCTGCAATTCTGACTTTATATCTCGCAATTCTGACTTTATATCACACAATTTCTGACTTTATATCTCGCAATTCTGACTTTATATCTTGCAATTCTGACTTTATATCACACAATTCTGACTTTATATCTCGCAATTCTGACTTTATATCACACAATTCTGACTTTATATCTCGCAATTTCTGACTTAATATCTTGCAATTCTGACTTTATAACACGCAATTCTGACTTTATATCACCCAATTCTGACTTTATATCACGCAATTCTGACTTTACATTGCGCAATTTTGACTTTATATCGCGCAATTCTGACATTATTTCTCGAATCGCGACTTTATATCACGCAATTGCGACTTTATATCTACAATTCTGACTTTACATCTCGCAATTCCTGAGAAATAAAGTCAGAATTGTGAGATGTAAACTCGTCAGATGTAAAAAGTCAGAATTGTGAGTTAAAAAGTCGCAATTACCTTTTTTATTGGTCATTCTATGGCAAAAACAAGCTTCCATAGAAAACCCCCTGAATATTCAGGAATAATTTGACTGTTTAAAATGCAACCCAAGACAAACTCGGTCTGTAAAAAAAAAAAAAATTGGACAAACTTTTTTTTTTTTGCACAAATATGCTCGATGCAGAAAATATCATATCTGGCGTACGGTCGGCTCCAATTCTTTGATGGGAAATTCAGTTGGAAGCGAGCCTTGGGAAATGTTATACTTGGTAATACTTCAAGATGTAGCGGGTCTGTTTTAAGTGTGGCAGTCTTGTTGTGGTTGCAGTCGTGTTGATCTGTTCAGTTCAAAGGGTTCTGACCTCTCTTGTGGTTCCTCTGCAGCCAACAACAGCAGCTGTCTGCCCAACCCATGTGAGAACGGAGGCACCTGTGTGGTCAACGGCGACTCCTTCAACTGCGTCTGCAAGGAAGGCTGGGAAGGATCCACCTGCACCGAGAGTGAGTAGTGCGTTAACTTACTAGATAGATTTAAAGTGGTAGAGGGAGTCATTTTACTCATAAAAGTACATTTTTCAACCCTCATTTGGTCTGCGAATAAAGCAAGGATCCATTTTCCTGGCTTTGTCTTGCTCGTTCTTTTCCATTCTCTTTCTCTAAACCCACCTCACCCTGGGTGGACATTGTCAACTGCTGCCAGCTATAAAGGAAAAAATTTAAATGAGGGAAAGTGGAGACAGATGTCCCCCCCTTCCTCAAGCCCACCACCTTCTCTCTCTTTTTCCCCCTCTCATGTATTGTTGTACACCTCTCGCTCTGTGAGAACAGAGAAATCTGGAGTCCTAAAAAATGAGAAGAGAGAAGAAAAGCTGGAGACAGCGAGTCAGTTAGTAACCGAGCAATCAGCGAGTCTGCCAAGCTGGACGCCCACGCAGCACGCAGACGCACGCGCACACCGACACAAGCTCTGACATGTTCACTGTTGTGTTCGTTCTTATGTGCTCACATGGGTGTGAAGTGAAACAAACTCTCTCTCTCTCTCTCTCTCTCTCTCTCTCTCTTTCAGATACCAACGACTGCAACCCACACCCATGGTAAGTCCTGGCAAAACATTTACACACAGCCTGCCGCTGTAAACAGGCCCGTACAGCTGTGCCGCACTTTCTCACACTCTCTCTGTGCTGGGAAACAGGCACTCCCATAGCTTCTGTCATTCCAAGGGTGCGTTAAGCTGGCCGCCTATTGTGCTTTTGACATTTTGTCTGAGCAAGATTCTGAGCTGTCAGGAATCACAATAACAAATCCCATCAAAACAGAATTTCTGTCATTTGGAATCAGAGTCAATAATGTACTATGCCAAAAGCAGGTGAAATTATCAAATTTATTGATATTTGAATTCACCTGTTTGTTTGTTTTACATAGTCGTTGTAAAAGTTGTTGGGATGGGCAAGCTGCGACTAATGTTTTTATTAGTTGACAGTTTGCATGTTTACTTCAGTCGACCAAACTCGAAACCGTGGACCAACAGGCCAATATGGCAGCTTTTACTCCCCTTTGGTGCTTGATGAGTGCTAATTTTTATAGTGCTGTAACGGTGGCTGAACTGAACTGTGCCTGACCCTCAGTCTTTCTCTTTCCACAGCTACAACACCGGGACGTGTGTGGATGGTGAAAACTGGTACCGTTGCGAGTGTGCTCCAGGTTTCGCCGGGCCAGACTGTCGCATAAGTGAGTGTTAGATGACGCCTGATCCTCTTGGCTGTCAGCTCTGTTAATGTGCAACACATCTCTTCAAAAACAAACAGAGCTGGAGCGAAATGCAGTCTAGCCACTCAATTAGCTTGCCCTCTGGGCAGAATGCCAATAACACAGCGAGCACCGTCCTTGCATTCTGCAGCGCTGATGTTCACGGTCCCTCGGGAAAAACTTACTCTGAGTGACCGAAAGCCAATCAGCCTGCTTATCCAGCACTGATTACAGAGCTCGCTTTCCTTGTGGGAAAAGCTTTCATCTGCCTGCACAAAACATACCTTAGGCTTTACTATTTGATGCATCCAAACTTGCAAATGAGCTCATGACTTTACTGTCAGCTTCACTCAAGATGATATGGCCCATCAGGGATGGGGTGATTAGTCATACTTAATGAACTTGTCTCAAATTCTCACTTAAAGGGATAGTTTGGCCAAAAATGACATATCTAAACCATGCATTACTCACCCTCAAGCTGTTTAGATGCATGATGTCAATCTTGTTTCAGATCGAACACATTTTCAGTTATTTTAGAAAATGTCTAGACCCTTCAGTGGATATAATGTGAAGAAATGGGGTTCAGCTTCTTCAAGTCCCAAAAATGTGCATAAATCCTCCACAAAAGTATCATTGGCTCCAGGGTGATAAACGAAGGCCTTCTGGGGAAATCCGTGCATTATCCGTAAAAATACATATATTTAAAACTTTATAAATTAAACATCTGACTTCCGTCAACGATTGTCGCGACGGTTCCTATCGCTACGTACGTTCACGGGTGCTGGAAGTCGGCGTGACGAGGTCAGGACGTCAGCGTAGGAAACGTTGCGACGCGTTCTACGCTGACGTACGCCAGCTTCCAACGTACGTCAACCGTTGCCGGAAGTCAGATATTTTCATTTATAAAGTTTTAAATATGTGTATTTTTGCGACAATACTGCATGGATTACCCTCAGAAGGCCTTCGTTTATCACCCTGGAGCCGGATGGATGACTTTTGTGAAGGATTTATGCACATTTTTGGACTTGAAGGAGCTGAACCCCATTTCTTCACATTATATCCACTGAAGGGTCTAAGACATTTTCTAAAATAACTGAAATGTGTTCGTCTGAAACAAGATTGACATATGCATCTCGAATGGCTTGAGGGTGAGTAATGCATGGTTTAAATATCATTTTTGACCGAACTATCCCTTTAATGATGTATATTTATCTCACATGCAAGACTGCAAGACAAATTTTCTCTTGCTTTAAGCAAAAAAAAACTAATTTTGATTCAAGATATTCTTAAAAAACAAGCCTTTAATATTGCTAGCAGACTTGCGTATTATATGGTAACACTTCACAATAAGGTTTCGTCAGTTAACATTAACTAATAATGAACTGCACGTATACAACATTTATTAATCTGTGTTTAGGTTAATTTCAACATTTATTAATACTTTATTAAAATCTTGTAAACATTAGTTAATGCACTGTGAACTAACATGAACAGCTGTATTTTTTAACTAATGTTTAACAATGATTAACATATACAGTAACAAATGGATTGCTCATGGTTAGTTCATGTTAGTTAATACATTAATGTTAACTAACGTACCTTATTAAGTGTTACTGGAAAATCAATATATTTTATACATTTTTCTTGGAAAACAAGACTGTACCTGTTGCTATTGGAATGCTTTAAGGACATTCGGTGTGTGATTCTAACAGATTCTCTTCATTCCTTCAGATATAAATGAGTGTCAGTCTTCTCCTTGTGCATTTGGCTCTACCTGCATAGATGAAATCAATGGTTACCGCTGTGTTTGCCCACCTGGAAGAACAGGACCAGAGTGTCAAGAAGGTGAGAGTCATTAAAGCTTGTGCAAACTAGCAACACCGCATAACTACCAACCTCACCTGTCCCCTTGGAGACTATAATTCCTTCTTGGAAAAATAAATAAATCCAAGAACTTGCATTAACACCTCCAAAATCCTTAATTTCCACACCAATAATTTAAAAACACTATTAAGTTGTCAAAAAAAAGTCAAATTTTGACTTTGCACGATTATGACTTTTGACTCAAAAAGATCAAACAACCTCTTTTCTTGCCATGTCATAATCTTCTGTTGGTGTCGTTCACAGTCATTGGGAGACCCTGTATTGCTAATGGTCAAGTAACTGCTGATGGCGCCAAATGGGAGGAAAATTGCAACCTTTGCCAATGTCAAAATGGAAGGATTCATTGCACCATGGTAACTTCAGCATATTCTTCATGCGATTAGTAATATACCTATGCCATCAAAATGCATATTGTTTGACTTTTTTGTTTCGTTTTGTTTAGATGTGGTGTGGGCCAAAGTCATGTCGGGCAGGAAAGACCAGGGTGAGTGTCCCTCTGGACAATCATGTGTTCCCATCAAGGAAGAGCTCTGCTTCGTCAAACCCTGTCCTAGTCTGGGAAGAGTGCTGGCCCCTGCGCCCTCTCCACCCTCCAAATGCCACGCCAGCTCCTCTTACCAAGACGACAGCTGTGCCAACATCACATTCACCTTTAACAAGGAGAACATGCCTCAAGTGAGTTATACTTCCAGAGAGCCATTGAATTATGAGCTTTTGAGCCGTTTTCCCCTTTTCCAAACGTCTCCTCCACCCTTCTCTAGTTCGGTGGAGAACCGAGAGTGAAGTGGGGCGTGAAATATCAGGTTCTCTTCATCTAGGATACAACGTTCCTCATGGGTGAAGTTTTCCAGGCTAGTTGGATTCTCGCAAGCTTTGTTGTCATATCCAAACACTTTTTCTTTAGAAGAAATAGCGCAAGAAATACATCATCTTGAACAATAAGCCCCGGCTCAGTATCCCTTTCCGAACCAAGGCATTCCTGAGCTAATATCCCGTAACGGTTTAATACTTAGGCAGTCATTGTATGAGAACAGAGTTTGAGAAACACCGCTGGCGGCTGCCCACTGAATTGCTGAACGAGAGACAACTGAGTGCAACACATGACAGCGACAGGCATAAAAAAACACAGTTCCTATTCTAATGTGCTACAGAAACAAGGGAGGAGTGTATAGGATTACGTATTTGATAAGGGAAAAACCTTACCATCTTTGTCTCTTATTTTACTTTCTCCCAACTAGGGCTGTCAACTTTAGTCGTTTAGTCGACTAATCAGTTCAATGCCGTCTTGGTCGAACTGACATTCTTATTGGTCGACCAGTCGCATTTTTTTTTTTTTTTTGCCAATAGAAATAAATTTTCAATGATTTACTCCTTGATATTTATTCCTTTATAAAGCAGTTATTTATTACTGTATTCTAAATATAATTAGCCTATGTTTTATACCCAACTTTAAATGCTTTAATTTAGGCTATTTCTTGTAACTGCGTCACAGTTTAGCGCACACACATAACACACTCGGGAACCGCACCTAGTGGCTGCGCTGCTGCTCGTGCTCAGTAAGGGATGTACCGGTAGGTAGTTTTGCTCTATTCATTCAGTTCACGCTACTTTCAGTCGACAGAATGTCCAAGAAATCTAAATCTTTTGTCTGGCTACATTTTTGTGGAGGTAGGCGACAGTGGCGACTGCGTTGCTCCATATATGAGCGCGCACATCGCGTGCCTATTTGAAATCGAACTTGAGTGCGCAAAAGACTTGAGCAGCTTTTAACGGCTTTATCATACTGACTCAATAGATTGTTTTCTTAATAGGTTTTTATTTGTACACTCGACTCATTTGAAAGTAGCCTAAATAATGTAACAAAACGAAATTAAACTTGTATGCTATCTTACAACAGAGTCTAGATTTCAAATAGTTTTTTAGGTCATTTTGTCTGTTGTTTTAAAACGCCTAACAGATCGGCTGGACAAAAGTTAACCCATAGCTTTGTAAGTAAAGAAGAATACAGCCTGTAACGAGAGCTTTTGTTAGGATTTTTCATTATGTGGCAGATAGCGGTTATATTATTTTGTAGAGAGTGGTGTGATCAGGTGCGCGATTGTGACTGTCACTATAGACCAAGGACAGAGCTCCTCACTTGCAGTTAAAAAAATCACTTAATTTTCAATAAATTGTATTATTATTATAGTTTTATTTATTTTTGATGTTTTTTTGTTGTTGTTTTATAAATGCTCTATGAAAATTGTTTAAAAAATCTTCAATCAAAACATCCGTTTTGTTTTTTTTTTTTGTCGACTAATCGTTGCGCAGGACAAGACCTTGGTCGACTAAGGATTTCTTTGGTTGACTACAGCCCAACTCCCAACCGACTAAATCTTTCATACTGGTCTTTTCGCCTTGCCCTCAATGTCTGCTTTGCGATGGGAAACAAACCTAAAAACTTAGGAGCAGATTTGGGAATGCATATTGCACTAATTACTTACTTGGAATGGGTTTAAATATGAACAAACTCATAACTGATCCTTCTATTCGACAGGGCTTGAGTGTGGAACATGTATGTAATGAGCTGAGGCACTGGTACCTGCTGAAGAACCTCACGGCAGAGTATGCTGTGTCCATCACCTGTGAGCCATCTTCTTCAGCTAGCAACGAGATACACGTTAGCATCGTAAGTATGGATATAACATTACATTTAAAGATGCTTTTGAATGTCCATTTTTAGCTTTAACCCGAATTTCTAGTTTTCTGGATGACCTTGCTAGTTCAGTTTTTAAGGTTGCAACTAAACTCGTCAGGAAGGTGGACACCCATTATTTAAAAGAATAGTTTACTCGAAGTCTTGAACATAAAATAAGATATTTTGAAAAATCTTTTTTCTATTTTCCATACATTGAAAGTCAGTACGACTCCCTTCCACCACCACCACCAATTATCAGAATTTGTAGAAAAGACCATTTTTATGACAGTCTTTTTTTCTTGTGCAGTCCACAGAAGAGGCCAGGTTGGACAGGAGTCCTATTAAAGACATTACGGTTCAAATCATTGACTTGGTGAGCAAGCAAAATGGGAACAGCACCATCATCAGAGCCATCACTGGTGTACGGGTTCACCAGACACAAAACCCCAAAACTAGTAAGCATCTTTCCATTATACTGGACATTGGGTGCATCCTTGCTGAAAGTAGTCGAAAATCAAAGTATTAAGGTTTCCACAGTCGAGATTGAACTGTCTGTCCTTGGTCTGTCTTGCTTGAGCAATGTTTAACTGTCAAAAGAAGCTTTAAGACATTGAAGCCATGGAATGTTACATCAGCTCTGCCAGTTGGATGGAACTACAAATAGACATCAGGGCCCTCTTTATGCATGCTGTTCATCAAAAATGGCGCCCGATGTTTCTGCCAAGCTGCTTAACTTCTTCGTCTCTTCCTAACTTAAGAAACCTTTAAAACATGTGTGCCAGCCTCTGTAGATTGGGCCAGGGGACCCGGTATAAACAGGGAATGTCTTGTCCAAAACAGGAAAATTTTGCTGTTAAGTTGATGTGTGGATTATTTTTTCCCTACATCACTTCTGTATAACTTCAAGATTTTCCAATTTCCAATGCACAAATATTCAGCAGTAAATATGAATAAAACGTGCAACAGCTCTTCCAGCAGTTTCCATTGTAATGTAGGAACAGGTCAATGAGGACATTTTTAGTGTACATTTGATAGCGTGCTTGAATGCAGGCGGTCGATACATGCACTAAAGAAAGTTTAATTTTTGTCCAGTGTCTGCTATGTTTCTCCATAAGTTTTGGCTGATGAAAACATCTTTATTATTTTAAACTAAAGTTTGCATCTATCTCATAATCCCCTTACACAAGCGCTCGTCGATGTGGGCGCCTGTCGCATTTGCAGTCTCCAGTATTTTGTTGTTACGTCTCTTAAGTCTCGTTCTCGAGACGAAATTGACCTATGGCTAAGCCACGCCCCCTCCACTCACTCAGACAAACAGTTAACATTCGGGGACAGGCGCTATGGCAGCGTGTCACAGTAGGAGACATTTCACAAGAGGCAATTAATGATTTTTGGAGACAGAACAATTAAATATCATCTTGAAGTTTCCTAAAGGGCCTTAACTATGCATTTAAGGGTTATATTAATAATTTTATTGTTGAGAAGGTTGATGAAAAGCTTCAGCTCCAGGCAAAAATGTACAGCTCACAGTGTAGACGTGATAAACCCCATATCGTTGCCATCACCGTTTGGTGCTACTGTATTTATATGAATCATTCAGCACAAAATTGTTAACATTTGTTATCACATGATGTACGATGCAACTGAGAAGCTAACATTAACATTTTCTAATAATAGTCAAACGTTACGTTTTAAAGATAACGTTCAAATACGTAGTTGAATTAACTTAGAACAGATGTAGACATCCTTGTTTAATTTATCCACATTTAGTTGGTGTTGTGGTCTACCGCTTAACTTAATCCAGAGCAGACACTTCTCTCGGTTGAGATGTGGCATGCGAAAGGGTAAAAAAAACACACCATCGCCTCTCGGGAACATAGTGTCAGAGTTAAACACAGTATATGGGGTACGTGCACACCATTTGACCATTTTAAACTTAAAATAACGAATGAAAACTGACTAACTGCAATGCATTCCAATGGACGTGGAAGCAGAGAATGTCCGAGTGTATTGGGTTAGCTGCGCAATGTGATTGGCTCATCACGTTCGAGGGTGTGGCTTAGCCATAGGCCAATTGGACAGTGCATGTACTATTCTGGTGCAGAAATTTGTGTTATGCAGACCCTTGTATACTTTGGGCATTAATGGTTACACCACTTGACATTTTTTGGCATTAAATTTGAACACAAAAGAAACCTACATGAATACATTTCTTAAAACTATATTTTAAAACGATTAGTCATTCTCCTGAACACCAACTAACTGTCCCTCTGTTTCTTCTTCTTCAGACTACCTGGTTCCGCTGCTCAGCTCCATCTTCATCGTGCTCTGGATCCTCGCCTTGGCCTCGGCCTTCATGTGGTGCATTCACCGTAGACGGAAACAGAACAACCACGGCAACACAACTACCTCAGCAACAGAGGACAATACCACCAATAATGTGCGCGAGCAGCTCAACCAAATCAAAAACCCCATCGAGAAACATGCGGCCCACGGCGTGGCCATAAAAGACTACGAGGGAAGAACTCCATCATTGCCAAAATTAGGACGCATAACTCTGAGGTGGAGGACGAGGAGATGGACAAACACCTGCAGAAAGCGCGCTTCACTAAGCAGCCGGCCTACACGCTGGTGGAGCGGGAGGAGCGCACGCCCAACAAAAACCCAAACTGGACTAACAAACAGGACAACAGAGACTTGGAGACGGCACAAAGCTTAAACAGGATGGAGTATATCGTATAGCAGGCAGCTGTGTTGCCTTGCGACCAAACCCCTGTTGCACTTACCGGTCACTTGGCAGGGTCTCGGGGGGAGGGTTGTGCTTCTTGAAACTGTCGAGTCGTGTTCTGGACTCCAAGGCTGTTATTTGCCTAGAATCCTGTGTTAATTTAAGTTTCGACAAGCTGGCTTCACACTGACAATTGATAGTTGCTGTGGATGGCTAGACAACCCAAATGCTGCGTTTCACTTCCAGTGTTTTCCTTTGTAAAAGAGAGAAAAAAAAAGGTAAAAAAAGAAAGCGTACACATTTCAAATGTCTATATTTTTGTGGATACGTTTGAGTATCTCAATGAGTCTGAAAAGTTTGCATAGTTTTTGCAAAGAGTTTTAAGTGTTATTTTCGTTCATAATGACAATGCTCTCACAGCTAAAGTAGTTGTTTCTTCCTTATCCAGCAGCTGTGTGGAAACTCTCTAGTTGGTTTTATTTCTAGTTCTGAACTGAAAGTGCCTTCACAGCTACGCACCACAGCAATTGTCGGAAATGAGTATAAAATGAAAAAGAAAAAAAAAAGAGCAAAAAAATTATTTATTTTTTCCTTTCTTTGGGCGGGATAGGTCGGTCAGCATTTTGCTGCCAATATGAAGAATTGTCAATTTAGTGTAGATATGTATATTTTTTTTAATTAATCACTGTGTATATTTGATTTATTAACTTAATAATCAAGAGCCTTAAAATATCATTCCTTTTTATTTATATGTCCTGTCTAGTTTTGAAGGTTTCGATAGCTTTGTCAGCCTATAGCTTTGTTCGGACGACATTTGTTTCACGTTTCACATACCAAAATTTCAAAGAGGAAATAAAGCAGACTATTTTTTAAGGAACAAGACGGGCGTTTGTGTGCCTGCGATGTTTTTTTTTTCTTTTTTCTTTTATACATTGTCAGATATTTCAATACTTGTATTTTGCCAACTCGTACTTGCTCAATGCAGGTAATGTCATCATAATGGCTGCTTTTTGTTTGCAGACTTGGTGGCAGACACATTGCTTGCCACGGATGAAAAAGAAAAAAATAAATAATTAAAAACATAAAAAATAAAAGGGAACACGAGTCTTTTAGTTGCTTGTTGGTAAACCTGATTCACACAAATCATTTCTCCTCAGCTTCGGTTTGCAGTATGTCATAAGCTAGGCTGTGAATACTTGAACAGTAGGGGGCCAATGGAAACACTGTAGATGACTGCCTTGCTTTCAGGAGTCCATTTCTATTGCTGTGCACATGTAGTTTTCTTTTCGTAGTTCTTTTATATTAAGGCTCTCTAAAACACCAAACCGACATGCTTATCACATTTGTAAATTCTATGAGATCATGGCAATATTCAATGTTCATATTTGACCTTATTGTAAATTTGTCTTTGTTTCTTTTTTAGTTTGTTCCTGGCAATATTTTTTGAATGTTATATTTATTAAACATTTTGTATAAAAGGAAAATGAAACGTTTGTTTTTCGATTTGTGCTCTTTTGTGCTGATTTTGGAGAAGCTGAATCCTCTCTCAGCGCTGATTACCAGCGAGGTGCACGCTGCGTTTAAATGGAATAGCTGTGCAGATTGTACTCGGTACCATGCGAAGACTGACACTGTGACTGAAAAACCCTCCCCACGTGATGAATGAGGTATTCAGAACAATAACTGCAGGGCAAATGGCAAAGCCTTCTGTGATGAGCATATGAAAGGGGTTTCCCAATGTTTTTCAGTCATCAAGCATGTCAATTTTGTCATCATTTATTCATCCTCATGTTTTGTACATATACTTTCTTTTTCTGTGGTATGCAAAAGACGACATTTTGAGGAATTAGGTTGCTGTTTTTCAAGCACAATAAATGGAGGTTTCAAGGTGCATCGTAAAAATGCTCCATACAGTCTTGAAATCCACTCTAGCACCCCTTGACATGAGTGAAGTAACTAGGGTTGGGTATCGAGAATCGAGTATCGATTGGAACCGGGACTAACCTTTTTGTTTTTCTCGGAATCGTTCAAAAGTTAAAATTTCGATTCCTAGTTTCAATATTCACAGTCCACCGACCGGAAGAAGAAACCACTGAACAACACCAACGAGAGAAGCGTCTACCGGAAGTGTTGACATAACCGTGCAAGTCGAACATGAGTAGCTTACGTCGGCGGTCCAAAGTGTGGCTTCGCTTTTCTAAAAATAACGAAATCTCTGCAAAATGCAACATTTGTGACAAAAGGAGTATTTGTGACAGAAGGAGTATTTCCTTCAGAAAGGAATATTTCCTTCAGAAAGACCGTTGGTTAGCAAGGTTAGCGAAACTTTTTTGACCCTGTCTCTTAAAAGAATCAGAATCGAGAATCGTTAGGAGCCGGAAATCGAACAAAGGAATCGGAATCAGAACTCGGTTCAAATCAAACGATACCCAACCTAAGACGTAACAAGTCCAATTTGCGAATTATATATTTTTTTTGAAGTGGGATCTTTTCAGTGATTTTATAAAACCTCTCTGAATGATTTATTAATCAGACTCAAGATAAACTTGAGGATAACCAGTGAAAAACAAGCGTATGTCTGTTTCTCACACAAAGGCTTCATAAAGCTTCTGAACATTGAAGATAAAGCACAAGTCACTTAGATGATAATAAATGTATGGTGCTTTGAATAACGACTGATGCTTTCAAGCTTCAAAAATGACACATTGCAAGTACATCAAAATGGATGCCTAACACAGCTTCCAGATTTTCCCATTGTGTTAAGCATAAGAAAGTTAGTTGAGTTGGTTGTAAAAAAGTAGAAAATGAAAATCACTCTCATCTTCTCTGAACCTATCTATGTGGGCTTAATTTTATTTTTTACCTCACAATGTCAACTTAATGTCAATTTAATTTAAAACGGATTTCAAAGTCTAATCAATAACTGATAAATAGAAGTTCCCAGCCTACTTTTTTTTCCAATCATTCATTACCCTCTGATGTACATCACAATACATAACACAAAATATCTGTTGCGACTTTAAGCTTAAATTTGCTCAATGTTAATCTCCGATGTTATGTCATTCTGAGGACTGCATAATTCAACGTAAAAAAATATAAAATATCTAAATTTCTTCTAAAATGTTGCAAGGCAGTACAATAGATTGCATGAACAGTGACGATTTAAGTATTTCTTGGACATTTAGTTCACAAGTATCTCAACGGTAACATTGTTTGATTAAGAATTTAATGATCTGAATAGCATTACAGAAATTAAAATATACAGTAAAATGACCAAATAACTCTAAACCAGAAGCGTTTTTACTGTAATGTTAAGGCATTATTACAGCACACTGTTTGTATATTCTGATACAATTTGTATGACACAAATCTATTATACTAAAGGCATAAACATCAAGTGATTTGTAAGCATGAGAATACGACTCGAATTTATGTCCATACATATATTTATCCTGCCATCACGCACTACATCAATGTCGACTGCACCCCTGATTAGCCAAATTTCGGCCACGAGCTGCACTACAGCGTTCCATAACGTTGTCAGTCATCCCAGAGCAGACTTTTAGCTGTTATGAAAAGCAATAACACATTTACAAATAATAACCACAGGGAGACGGCAGTCGGCTCCAACGGTGAAAACCCCTGATCGCTTAAGGAGCGTGGTGTATGTGAAAACACAGTGAAATCAATCATGTGCTCAGCTGAAGCTGGAAGAGTGGAGATTTCAGACGAATGGAGCCAGAGATTTGGGCTCGAAGCCACAGTGTGCTCGGAGGCTCCCGTTCAGTCTGAAATACAAATCTTACGCAGAAAACGCAAACTACAGAGCGCGTAACCAAAAGCAAAGTTATTGTTTGTCGCGAGTTCGCTGTTACTAATGAAGCCAAATATTTGAGAGGCACTTGGTAATCTAATATAAGCCATTGAGCTTTTTACTTTGAAGGCAAAAGGGAAATACTGTAAAGACTGTGTGTGGTGAACTCTTGTGCAACCGCCGCTGACAGACAGCATTACGGTAGAAGTGTGCACTGTAACATCCATCGTGGTGGCGTCAGATATCCTCTCTCGTTCTATGCCGCTGCGCCCCTCAGGACTTCTTGAGCCGGCGTAATCGGGATGTTCTGGGCTCGCCCCCCTTCCTTCCTCTCTGGCGGCCAATCTGGAACTAATAGAAGAGCCAGAGGATACGGGCTTGACGGATAGGCCTCTCAGACTTGTGGCCAGCCCGCTTTGGTTAGTCTGTGAAATCTCAGGCTGGGGACTGCAAACGTCTGGAGAGAGCTTGTTGGAAGTGCGCTCAATGCTGCAGGGTCTCCAAGACGCAATTTTTTTGTCTTTTGGCGGTCAACATCCTTCTCCTGAGCTGCTTGGGGTTCGAGGTCGTCTCTTCGGACTCGGTAGCATCAAGATGCGGTTCAATGACCACTTTATCGTTACTTAATTTAGACGACAACACAACTTTCCCTTCCTCCAATGACTCATCAGTGAACAATATGAGGGCAGGATGACACTTTCGGAAGAAGCTTTTTGTGCTTCATCCACTTGCAATTGGTCAGATCTGGACTCTTGATTATCTTGGCATTGTCGAGGTTAAACGTCAGCCTGTCTGGCACTGGAAGAATGAGGAAATGTTAAATGACGATAAGGATAGGTCTTCATAAGCTATATAAGAACTTACATCTTCTGAAGGACAGCTCTTTTTGTTGCGGTGGAGTTGGGTAATGGATCTATGGTGTCGCCAGAGCTAGAAAAATACTTCGATCGGCTTTGTTCACTCTGTTCAGACAAAAAAAAAAAAAAAAACAGAGACAGATTCATTAAGTTTAAAGAGCCCCTATCATAGCATTTGAAATGTTCCTATTTTTGTTTTGGGAGTTCCCAAAAACAGTTTAACGTGCATGCAAGGATAAAAAACACTGTATTTGTCTTATAATATGCATTTATTTTTAACTGATTTGCTCAATGATTTGTTCGACGATTCATTTTCCCAAACACCTCCTTTGAGTGACGCGAATCTGTGGCGATTGGTCAAACGACTTTTGAGGGGCAGTGCTTATATAGAGCGAAGTTATGTTTGGCTAAGTCGTTTAGGAGGTAATTGCCATTTTTCAATGAATGTCTGGTGAATATCAAAAACAAAACTAACTTTACCCCGCTTAGATGCTGCGCAGAGTGTACACAACACAATATAACTATATTGTGGATGCTACAGAAAACATAACAGCAAACATTATTAACAATACTTAAAGATTGTGATTCGGAGGAGGACGAACCTGATCCATATACACTGGATACTGAGCCCTCCTTCAGGAACAACCGGCTTGCGAATCCACATTTGAATTTATTTATGTTTTTGAATGATTAGTCATTAAAATTATGAGAACACAAGGTTCGGGCTATACTCGATTCGTCAAATATGAACTCTAACCACTGATTCTTCACATGCTCGTCTCTGGACAATAAAAACAAGTGGCTGAACTGTCTTTGCAATGTAGAACACAGCGTCTTCTAACATGATACTATTAAGCTGAAGTATTTGAATGTGTTCTAGACTTCAAGTTCCGTCTGCGCGCAGTTGTTGGGAGCGGCCAATGAGATAATGTTTTGTATCTACGTCACTACAAAACAGCTAATGACTCGTTTCAAAAACAATTCATTTCATAGACTCAGTCGACTCTCACTCAATAACTTTATATACGGTGCACTTTCAGATATAAATCTTTGCAGGAAGTTTTCATTCCCTTGGAGCTATATTCCACACTACATGAACAGTCATTTTCAAAAATCCATGATAGGTGCTCTTTAAGATGGCGGACAAAAAAAAGTGAAATGTTGATTATAAATCAGCTTATATCAAGTAATTTATTGTTTAGTTTCAGTTAGAATGCTGGCTGAGCTACTCTTTCCACACTTGACAGAAACTAAGAAGTTCATTGTTTATTTCTTGTTTTTCCATTGCACCGACATGAATTAACTATTTGGTTATTTGGTGTTGCCATGGGAACGAATCCATGAAATGTCTTGTTTTTGATGGCCATACCCAAGAGACCAAGCAAAAAGCTTGTGTTCAACTGCCAGAATACAGAGGACGCTCTCTTTTTTCCTTTTCTTTGGCTCAAATGTCTGATCATGTTCAGCAAAATATAAAAATGTGTGTGGCTGTGTGTTTAAGGGAAACAAACTTGTACATGTTGTATATTATATTTGTTAATATTAAGCATGTCAAAACAAGTACCAATATGGTTAAATGTGTATTCACGCAACACTGTACATATACCAAATTAGACTTTACCTGCAGTCAAGACATCATAATTAGACACATTGAGCAAAACATTATATTTTAAATAACTAAATCAAATTTAATTTCCATAATAATATTCCCATTGTCTTTGGTGTGTGTGTTTATCAGGACCTTGGCTTGACCACCTGAATAGTTTAACTAACACTTTGAAGTCCTTGTTTTAGTACTAGCCATGCTTAACTAGGCAGCTCTGAGAAGAATAAAGAGACGAGGCAGCTTATTGAATCCCACCAACATACACCTTCAACAGTCCTAATGAAGCTCTATCAACAGAACAATCCTTGACTGAGCAAGAACAGAGCGGGTGTTTGTGGCCACCGTCTTTAGGGGCACAGGATCATTGAACTGCGATTAACCAACACAAAACAATCATTCCAGTCCAAACTGATTGGATTTCATAAAAGTGTAGGTTTACCAACTAGCCTCTGAACAGGTATAAGATATATAGGCTATTAGTTCTATTTTAGGAGCAAACGGCCAGATAAGCACAAGGTCCGTCAAGTCATTAAAGCGAAATGTGGAAATTGCAGAGGGATGCGTTTCATATGAAGTGCAGACGCTGGCCTAAAGAAGGGGCCTCTATATACCCATATATAATGCCTTGTTTTATAAAGAGGGTTGCTGTGGCCTAGTGGATAATGGTATGGAATGGCAACCAACAGGTTGTGGGTTTGAACCCTATAGTGCATGCAATAGTGAAGTCAACAGTACAATACAATCAAAAAGAAAGCATCAAAGATGAAACAGGGAAAACAGACTGACTTGTTATCCATATTGCTCGTCTTTGAGCCCAAGGCGTAGTGAGCAAGTCATGCTGAATACATTTTGAAACACACAAGGAAGGTCCACCTACATGCTGCAGCATGTGATTGTGGCGCAACCTCAATCATGTGCTTTTTTGTTTAATATAATGAAGACATAAAATATTACAAAATTTCACAAGTTCTTGGTGAAAGCTAAATCTTAATTTACAGTATTTGTATTCCTGTATCTCAAACAGTATAGTATGGTGCTAGCAACCAAATGTTTTGCAAACAGATTTGTGATTTGGTTCACGCGTTTCCACTTTTTTTATGTGCATGTCTTCTAATTGAATAATTTATCCACTTCAAGCAAGTGTATATTTTTTTGTGCATATTGCACATTTACATCAGTATTGATGCAATAAAAAGTACTTGCATCGTTTAAATCAGCATTTTTAATGTGACATCCTAAAATTCACCCTCAAAGACAGCGGTACGATCAAAATATATCACAATTAAAAAGGAAGAACAGTTTCTGTCATTTTAGTGTCTGCACGAGGAAATCACAACTGCTAACACACGAGATCTTGAAACCCCGCCTTCTGCAGCAGCTCATTTGCATTTAAAGGGCCAGGCACAAAACGGTGCATTTGTGCAAACAACTTTAACATGCTATATAAAATATATGTGGGATATTTTGTGCTAAAATTTCACACACACACTCTCTGAGGACATCAGAGATTTATTTTACATCTTGTGAAAATGGCATTTTACCACCCCTTTAAAGTACGTAACTCTGTTACATGTAACTATTTACTCCTCAACACTGATTGGTGCACTTTAAACTGGAAAATAATAATTATACCGGTTGTCGAGTTTCGACCGGCTCATCATGTCTAGTGGTGTTTCACCCACCCCTAATGGAATGGAAACCCAGACACAGACCGAAAGGCCCAACTAGTTAAAGCTCTGTTCCAACACGCTGTTTGAAAGAAACAGGCTCAGCAGGATTGCACATTGCTGCTTGACTCTAAATGGGCTGATCAATAGCTAGCAGGAAGGTTAATTTTAAGGTGCAGGGAAGGGTAATGCATGAGAAGATCTGAGAACACAAAGTCTATCAGAGCCCTAGAGATTCTCTGCAGTGTGTTCACTGATCACCCACAGAGACCAGTATTCATAGGAAATCATGTTGTAACATGGGCCACTAATGTTCAAAGGAGCACTTCACCCATTTCAACATTAATCTTTATTGAAAGTGAATCATATATGTAGTCAAAATGTAAAAGAATTTTTGAATTTGGTGCCCTCTTGACCGAGAAAAGACAGAAAATAACTGAAGGGTGCATTTGTAAGACAACAACTCCCACAATGCACCACATTGCACAGCTCCGCAAGCAGTCCGCCCAGCTCGAGCCAGTCTGGGCACCTCTGACCGTGACAGGCAGCCACACCCTGGAATAATGAGGATGCAATGTTTGTAGTCTCTTCACTTTTTAATCAAATGTGACCTCCTGCTTATTATGATGCAAAATGAAGATTTTTACGTCATAATAAGCAGGAAGTAAAACACTTAAATCCTTATTCCTCCCATCTCAGGGGAAAATAAGGGAATAAACCATGACCATTTAAAAATATGACTGGGTTTCTAAAGATACAAAGCTTATGCAAATGGGTGAAGTGTCCCTTTAAAAATAATTAATTTCTTAAAGGGGGGGTTGATTGCGATTTCACTTTTTTCATTTTAAATAGTGTGTAATGTTGCTGTTGGTGCATGAACAGTATCTACAAAGTTGCAGCACTGAAAGTTCAGTGTAAGCAGAGATATCGTCTTTTAAAAATCAGGAAGTTTAATTCCTACAAAAACGACTCGATTAGGACTACAGCTGGGATTTAGACGTCACTAACCCACACATTTGCATCAACCCCTCCCTCCGGAAAATGCAAAAAAGGGCATGCGCATATTTCTGCGGCACGTCGAGTGCGTTATGTTCACCCAGCTGTCAGGTCTTCTGTGCTCCGGCTTCCTATGGACGCTATACTTCGACAACAATGGATACAATTTGTTTGATTATGTTCCTGAAAATGACGATCGTAATCTAGCTCTCTGATGCTGCGCATTTTACGAAAGACAGTTTCCAGAATCTCCACAAGTTCAATGCCGGATTCAACAAGAAACTGTTACTAAAACATGAAGCAGTTCCAACTTTAAAACCAGAGGCAGCAGTTGTTGGGCCACAACCTGTAAGTAGGCTAAGACTTAATCATTTTAAATGTATATTTGTGTGTATAATTCCAGATGTAGCCTTGTGTTCTATTTTTTTCAAATGCCAGCGCTGGCTTCATAGCCTCTAGGCTACTGGTTATGCTATTTTGTGTCTATGACAAACGCGTACAAACATTATGGACCTGAATTTTGTATAAGTACTAATGTTGTAAATGTATTTTTCATGTATATGTTTTATGACGTTATTTTCAATTTGATCAAGAACGTCAACTTGCCAACACTGTTTGTGTTTAACATTAGTAGCCAGTCAGTTGCTATTGTTGCCAGTCAGATGCTATTGTGTAAAACAAACGTGAATAAAGTAAAAAAAAATGTAGCAAATTATTATTCAGAAACATTTAGTAAGAGCCGTGTGTGGTGAGGTTCTGTTTGACTCTGTTCATTCGCCGCTTTCTCGGTCTTGATTCTGCCTCAAACTGATACTGCAGTTTGACACATATTTACTTCTGGACCGGAGCTCATGACATGCACGTTTCGCCCATAAAGGTAATCTTCCGGACAACGTGAGCGACAGTTTAGCCAATCACAACACACCGGCCCAAACTAACCTATCTGAGCCCACCGACCATTTCTGAGGGAGTGTTTTCATAGAATCAGGAAGTGAACCGCTCGTTCAGGGGACAGAGGAGAGCACGACTGACAATAAAGGTGATGTTTATGAAAAATAAGACTTTTAAAAAAAGAAAAAACACGAATACATGTTATATTGCACCCATAAATACAATAATGCAAAGAAAAAAAGCAGTCAACCCAGGTTGAAGTCAGAGCGATCAAGCTGCAGTCCATGAACACTGTCTGTCGAACTCTATAACACACATACAGAAACCCCATTTACCACGTCCTTCAGCCCACTGCAACCAAGACTGGATGGTTTTCAGGGGGATATCCAGACACACAAGTGTACAAAAACACACCCATACTCACTAACGATAAGTCCACTGAAAATAAACACACCCAGTGAGTGTGAACGGTACAGCGGACACACACTGCTTGACAAAAACATGGAGGACAGGGGAGGAAGAACATTTGAATTTCAATGTCTTCATATGCATTTTACAAACCTTTGGAAAATAGATGAAAGAGACAAAAACAATGGAGCAGTGTTTCTTTCCCTGAGAAACACCCAAGAAGCAACTCTCTCATGTATTCTGCTGGTCTTCAAAGAAGACCAAGGGAAAGTGAAAGAGCGATAAGAAAAGAAAATTTGGTCAGAAAGTGGAGTGATTTGTTAGCTGAAAAGGAACTAAGAACAGTCAATGTGTCTATGGAAACAAGAAAAGTGCAGAAGTTAAATGCAGTTACACTACTGTTCAAAAGTGTGGGATTATACAATAATCATATATGCTTTCTTTTGTTAAGCAATAATTAATATAAAATGTAAAAATGTCACAAAAAATTGTGACATAATATTAAAAAAATATTATTTTTAAAAAAGGTATGTTCTTTTAATCTTTATATTCATCAAAGAATTTCTTTTTTACATTTTTAAAAATATTTATTTAATTCAAATATGTATAAGACTTGCCTGAGGAAAGTCTGTTGTCCAAAATGTTGCATATTAAAGCCATTAAGTGATTAAGCAAGTATGAGAAGTGTGCAAGATTGTTTCATTTTATTTAATTTTATTTACTTTTTTTAGTTAACATTGATTCTTTTCATTTTGGTTAACAAAATGTTACTTGAGCACCACTTTCCACATATTAGAAACATTTCTGGATCATGTGATGCTAAAGACTGAAATAATGATACTGAAAATTCAGCTTTGCGGTCACAGGAATAAATTACATTTTAAAATATAGCCTATCAAAAAACGTTCTTTTAAATTGTAGTTTTGATTAAATATTTACATTAAATATTTTCTCATAAATTTTCATGGCACCATTGCATATAAACAAAGTGAAACAAATTCAAGCAGAATCCAGTAAGGAGGACTGCAGCCCACATACACTTGATATAAACACTTAAAAATATTTTGTCTTTTTGTCTTTACACTAAATGATTGTTGAAATTCTAAGCTAAAGTGTCTTCTATCAACGACAAGTAATTTTTTTTAAGGAAATGAGTCAGTCTTCACAAACTCATTCACCCTTCACATTTCCATAAGCTCAATCATACTGTACATAAATCAACCATGAAATGAGTTTGAGTTGATGCAATAAGTGCTGGCACACTCAGAGGGACACTCTTACAATGACTCATCTGTACTAGTAAACAAACAAATATGTACCACTATTCACGTGATCTGGACTCATTAGCCATTAGGCAGATCACCGTTACACAAACACTTGAAGGCCTGCAATGCGGGTAGTGGAAGTGCAGTCACGGATCAGGACAAAGATCAGTCAAGTAGAGGTGATCCGTGAACTGATTTGCCAGTGACTATAATGCCCTTGAGCAAAGCACTTAACTTACGGTATCTCTAAGAGGATTGTCCCAACAAGTGTACCGTAGTCACCATGAGTAAATGTGCGGTCATACTGAGACTGTGTCTCAGTCATTTCCATTCATACCTATACAAATGCAGGAGAGTGGGAACGCAAGCATGAACATACACTAAAAATGCTGGGTCTTTTTTTTTTTTAAACCAAATGTCAGGTTCAGCCTGTGGGGTCATTTTATATATATATATATATATGTAAGTGCTGTGTAAATGTATACCCAATGTTGGGTAGTCTGTGCCAAACCGGTTAAAACTTGACAAATTTGTCTAATGGTCATTCTGTGTCTGTTCTGAGAGAACATCCTGAAGGGGTAACCTCCTGAATGAAATTAAGGGTTGCATTACATTGTGTTCCTATAAAATTATTATCAGTACTGAAGATCTATAGTCTGACATTTAACCTTTTTTGTTTACATGTACATCGCAGCTAATGTGCTGTCTTGGAACTCTGAGCCTTTTACAAAGCATACACCGGATCTACACTTACAGCCACCATGGAGGTTTCACCTTCCACCAGAACAAATGGTGTGGGCTCAGGGCTCAGGCATGATGCAGCATCACTGTTATATGAGAAAGTTAAAAAAGTTTGTAATTAGTAAAAGTTTGAATTTGAATATGAAAATGTAGTTTAATGAGCAGCCAAATGTCCGTTTCTTACCACAGATTCCTCTTGGGTGCTCTTATTGCTCCTGCCACAACCTCAAATATATTACTAAATGTTTTTGAGCATTTTATGATTGTAAAAGACTGACGGAAGGAATTTGCTTGCTGTAATAAGCATTTTAATCCTTAACATTGTTATTATATTGGCCTAAGTTTTATTTATTAAAGCAGTAAGGCATTGGAGTTAAAAGTATTTTATATTATAAATATAATTTTAGATGATTCATATAATTGTAATTTATAAACGATAAATAAAAAAATAATAAATCAATCTATAAATTATATAATATAATTAATAATTATATATTATATATATAATATATATGATATACATATATATATACATATATATATATATATATATATATATATATATATATATATAATATATATATGATATGTATATATATAATATATGATATACATGTATATATACATATATATATAATATATGATATACATATATATATATATATATATATATATATATATATATATAGTTATATATAACTATATATATATATATATATATATATATAACTATATATATATATATATATATATATATATATATATATAAATATATATATATATATATACATATATATATATATATATATATATATATATAACTATATATATATATATATATATATACATATATATATATATATATATAACTATATATATATATAAATATATATATGATATATATATATACATATATATATATACATATACATATATATATATACATATACATATATATATATATATACATATACATATACATATATACATATATATATATATATACATATACATATATATATATATATATATATATATATATATATATATATACACATGTATATACATATATATATATATATATATATATATATATATATATATACATATACATATATACATATACATATATATATACATATATATATATATATATATATATATATATATATATATATATATATATATATATATATATATAAAATATATAATAATATATATAATTTTACTTTTTTTGTGGAAATAGTGACAGCTGAAGGATTTGTTGTGCCTCACAACACTGTGTCCATGACTATATTTACAATATGTACTTTTGTACCTTCAATATAGCCAAGAGATCAATCTATTATAAATAATGTGCTCAGATTATTTAGAACATTTATGTTTGGGAGAGGCTAAAGCAAACCCCTGCAGCACCCTCACCCTTTTTTACCATCATGGAAAGTCTGAACATAGTCATCATTGCTTAACATTGCTGTCATCACCAAGATGATGCCTTTGAGGAGACATGAGTCTAATGTGACTCAGGCTTGCTTACTAGAAAGCTTTGTTTCAGTTGGTTGTTTGAAATTAATTTACTGTCACCACAGCAAGAACAATGCAAACAAACATAAAGAAATGGAGAGAATCTAGAGCTTACACACCCTTACATACCTCAATGCCCATCACCCTATACAATGAACTTGAGGAAAAGCATTTGCCTATTCGATGAATACAATTCAGAACAACCTTTTATTTCTCTTAGTGATAACATACACGAATGGTGTATGTCTTCTATCAGTACCTGTCAAAAACAACACTCCAGCCATCTTAACCAGAGCACTTACATGAAGAGCATCTATAAACCATAACTACTCCAGAAATCCACCTTGTTCCTGTGGATACAAACCAGATTAGGTGACAATGAGTTTGGCCAAGAAGCCCTGAATGACAGTGTTGTGTGGCTTGCTTTTGGAAACCGTGAGAAATTGAGAGAGGAGAGGAACAAAGAAAGGATAAAGTTATGTCCATAAACACTGTGGCTCTCCCCAAAGGGAGAGGAGGCTGTAAAAACACATCTGCCCTGAGCTTTGATCCGCCGCTTCATTACAAGGCTGCTATCTGCACCGTTCTTCCAGCATACATCCAGAAGTACAGCTGGGGCACCATCAAAATACTAAACTAACTTTCTTCTGTGGATCACCAAAAAAACAAAAGATATTTTGTCAATGAGTTCCAAACAATACTGTACAGCATGGGTGGCCAACTTCGGTCCTGGAGAGCCACAATCGTGTAGTTTTGCTCCAACCCTAGTCAAACACACCTGAACAAGCTAACCAAGGTGTCACACTTGCTAAGCATGGTAAGCGAATGAGCACGATCAGGGGCGACGGATGGCGAGGCCACAGCCAAGACTGCGCTCCATGGTGGTGTTAATAGAGGGAAGAGCCATGGTGTCTCGATGCCACCCTAGCCCCTTTTCCACCAAAGCATTTTGAGAGCCGGTTCGAAGCCGGTGCCTGCAGCGCGAACCAGTTCTTTGTGTTTCGACAGCCAAAGAACCGGTTCTCGGCCAGGAGAACTGGTTCCAAAGCGGCACCAACTATTTGCTGGACTAGAACCGTTCTTTTACCACGTCATGCTTACGTCGGGGGCTGGGGCGGGTTTAGATGTGTTCTAAACATCTTTTCTGACCATAATAAAGGATCGCAAAGCCAAGAGAAACATTTGCAGAAACACGACGGAGTCCGCCTTTGTAATTGTTATGCTTGAAGTTAACGCAAGCGTTTCTATTTTTTTTCCCTGTTTTTTTTATTGAAGACATTATAGACACAAGACAGGGGTACATAACTTATCAGAAAAGATTACATATCAAACGAAAATATTAAAAGACTTACACATTTCGATTGTTTTTAAAGCCTTCTTGATACACGAGTTATAGATAATCCCAAAGTTATGTTGTACTTGCAAGCGTTTCTAGCTAAGACGTATGGCGACGTATACAGTGACGTGACGACGTCGTTCCCTGGGCGCTCTAGTCAGTGGAAAAACAAACAGGTTCTGAAGCGGTTCGCAGTTGAACCAACTCTGAACCAGCACCAGTTCCGAACCAGTTCTTTTTTTGGTGGAAAAGGGGTACCTGAGGACGACTGGCAGGCAACGATGAAGGTGGAGCCCACCACGGAGATGGAGAGCCAAGGCAGTGAAGAGACACAGAAGACCAAGGCGGCCACGACGGATCCCCCAAGATGGACGGCAGAGGTGAAGCTGGAGCAACTGAGGGGCAGAGGTTGAGGCTGAGGGAGGGCGGAGCTAGCCGAAGCCAAAGGGGTGTATAGCCAGTGAGCAGCGAACGCGTGACAATATCTGACCCAGGGGAGCCGATGGTCTGAGGGAGCCCAGCAAGGCCAAATGGCTGCCTTACTTTCAGTGGCGGGAGAACGGGTGGGGCACACTTCATCTCCCTCGTACTCCACGGCAATGGATGGTGCAGCCGGCTCACACACCTGGTCAGACAGGGTCCCCTCAGGCCCCATCCACACTACTGCGTTTCGTTTAAAATAGCAGACCTTTTGCTAAGTTTGTACTTCCTGTCCACACTAAAACTGAGAAGTTTAGAAACGCTGCAGCTCTGTTTTGCGTTTTGAATCTCTGGAGGGCGTTTTAATGAAGACGGGGACAAAAGCGGAAGACTTTAGAAATGATGACGCAGAGGCTCACGGCTCGGCTCTATGATTGGGTGCCATCAATCATGATGTGTCCTTCACTGAAGCTTCAGCTACCCATCAGGTAGCTAATGTTACTTTCTTCTTCATCAAATGCTAAGGAATAGTCAATCCGTTTCCTGTTTACACAGGCACACGCATGCCCAGTGTTGGTGAATGGTCACGTGTTCCGTCTTTCAGTCGTTTTAATGTGGACTGAGATCAATTCTAATATGCAGATAAAACACTGGTGTGGACTGAGATCGTCTTTGTTTTAATTATCCGTTTTAAACGAAAATGCAGTAGTGTGGACGGGGCCTCAGGCTCTGATGTGACTGACAAGGTGTGAAGAGTTACAGAGAAAGCTACAGAAAGGTGGGGTTTTTATCAGTGTGGAACTAGTAAAACTTTGCATGAATGTTGCTCTCCAGGACCAACGTTGGCCACCCATGCTGAACACCATGGATTATTATTGTAAAAACAAAAAAAAGATTAAAGATTTCAGAACATAATAATAATATGCTTATATATATATATATATATATATATATATATATATATAGCATATTATATATTGACAAATATATCAGTTTCTGATAATAATAAGAAATGTTTCTTGCGCACAAATATCTTATTAGACTAAATTCACTTTGAAAACAGAATAAATTAAGTTTAAAGAAATAATATAAAAATAGAAACTGTGATAATGTTTCATAATATTATGTTTTTATTGTATTTTTGGCCAGGCTTGGTGAGGGTAAGAAACTTAATAAAGAAATAAATCTTACAAAAAAGCTTACAGAGCCCTTATTTTTAAAAGGTGGTGTATATTACCATATGAACAAATACAGACCCAATTTAAGCTAGACACCTTCTCAAGGTGTTTCAGACAGTACATTAAAAGGCAAAGGAATATATGTCTGCCGTCTCAGTTGTGATGACATGATGCTGTGCTGACTGTGCACCCTGCAACGCTATTTTGCTACGCAACAATGAAGGATCCTTCCCGCTTGACCAACATCAGACCACAGCACAGGATGTGAATCACTCAAGGAACCGTTAATCTTGCTTTGACAGAGGATACAAGTCACCTTCCAGTTCATGAAACACCCCTTCCAGGGTTTGAACCGGTGACTTTCCAAATAGTACCAAAAAAAACTTTTCACGCTCTCTCTTGTAGCAAGAAACCACGTGTTACATCACCACTCGTTCTTAAAGCCTAACCTAATGACCTCTGGATAGGTGTTATGGCAGCTCTGAGCAGCTGATATAAACTTTGTTTTGCAAACTGAGCCCTAAATCAAATGGAAGGACCACAGACAAATTCCTAAACTGCCTCAAAACATGTGGCGTCATTCAGACTCTCACTGTCAAGCTCTGCGGTGAGAGGAAACTCACCATAAACATATGACAACACTGGAAGAACAAATTCACTGAGCTATTATCATTTTCAAATAGAACATTCTACTTCGCATGTGACTCGTAGAGCCAAGCTGCATTTCTTATTAAGATCAATTAGATTCTTATTAAGACATACATTTCCTGGCTAACTTCAAGCTAAAAAGAGAAAGAAAGAAACTGTATGAAAAGGCTCCCACTGACAAATTAGAGTGGAGCAATTGAAATAATTGTTTTGTCATGAGAGAAACTTCAACTCACTCTCCTGATGCCTCTTTCCTCCAATCTGCCAAATAGCAAGAGCACCACCACAAGCTCCTGCTAACCCTTCCTCACAGCATATACAAGCACAGAGAACCACATCCTGAGGAGGGAATGCAAAAACAAGGGCCCTTGCTTCCATGAACTGGAAAAGCGGTTACACAATGTGAACTTTTCACTGTCGAACTGGATAACTTCACTTGAATTATTACAATTCATGCTTTTATTGAAAGCCAAAGCAACACAGGAAAAAATGTCTAAAAAGAAAAGGTCTCAAAGAAAAACAACGGCAAATGATTCAACTCCAAAAAGTACCGACATTAATGGCAGGATAGATGGGAGACTGTCTTCGTCCTTGATGTCCACCCAAGGTGGGCGGCTCTGTGCAGATTTCCCAGGATTCTATTGGGAGACGGAGTAGAATCGACCAAGAGTCTCTGAGGGAAGAAGTGGACATGAAAAGTTTTGAAGAAGATCTGATCAGGGCAAAGATGTGACATGATGACTCGGGACGCACAGCAGGAAGTCCAACAAAGACACTTTCACTTGGATATCTGTGGCTCCAGGAGATCCTAATGCCGAGTATCCTGTTAAACCAAATCATACCCACACACAACTGTTGCCATAAAAGTGGGTGAGTAAGAGGGCATGTGTGTAAGCCAAATAAAACTGTGGTCTTGTTGCCGTGGCAAAATACATAGTGTACCAGTGATGCAACTTATGATTTCCGAATGCGAATCCTGGATAAAATTTTCTACTGCAGCTTCAAGATGAATAACATCTAGGGATGGATTAAACAACATATTTACAATCAACTCATCAATGCATTCTCCTGAATGACCGCTCAACTAATTGGTCTTAAAAGAATAATGGATGAACATTAAAGGGATATTTCACCTAAAAACAATTACACATACATACATACATATACATGTATATTTGTATGCATGTATGTATGTATGTATGTATGATTGACTTTCTTCCGTTGAACATAGAGAGAAGAAATTTTGAGAAATGTTTTTTGTCCTTACAATGGAAGTAAAGGTTTAACCAAAACAGTTTGGTTACCAATATTTGTTTAAAATATCTTCTTTTATGTTCCACAGAAGAGAAGTAATTTTTGGTTGAACTATACCTTTAAAGTGGAATGACCTTTAAATAAGCCCTGTTTGATCTAAGCTTCACCTGACCGGATGCGTTTCTTAGAGGAATACCCAAAAGAAAGATGCATTCTTGTTTTCAAAACTAGCTAGATGAGGGCAACAGAATAAAACAGAAACTAGAGGTCATAAAACATGAGAAAACTAAACCTTAAATTGATTCTTTTTTTATTAAACAGTGGCTTACAGAACAAATTGTGTCTTTGTCATCATCAAATAAATACAATTAACTAAAAATTTCTTAAGGATAAAAAAAAAATTACTCTGCTAATGCTGTAGCCCTTACTTGGCATTTGTATGTATACACTAGGGCTGTCAAAAGATTAATCGATTAATCGCATCCAAAATAAAAGTTTGTGTTTACATAATATATGTGGGTGCACTGTGTATAACTATTTTGTATATATATAAATACACACACATGCATGTATATTTAAGAAAAAATATTATTTATATATAAAATATATATATTTATATATATAATATAAATTACATATAAATCTATAAACAGTATATAAATGAAAATATATACAAGCATGTGTGTGTATTTATATATATATAATAATTATACACAATGCACCCACATATATTATGTAAACAAAAACTTTTATTTTGGATGCGATTAATCGCGATTCAATCTTTTGACAGCTCTAGTATACACATAAAACCCTTTCACACAGAGATTCCGAAAAAATACACAGATAATGTGACCCGGCATTTGTCCTGGGATTGTTTGATTTCGGTTCATTCACACTGCCTGTGATTTGCCGGGATCTGTGAGTGTGTGAGTATCGGAAAGACACATGACGTCAGGATGAGACGTGTAACGTACGTGTCGAAAACATGTACAGCGCATAGCGTTCCACAAAGCTAGTGAACGATCTCAGCTTCACGCGGATAGTGAGGAGCTCCTGGTCTCTGCTTCGTTCCAGTTTGCAGACATTTGTTCGTCCTTTCTTTGTTGATGACGAACACAAACTTTCTTCTAAGAGCAACAGAGTCGCGCAATGGCACGAGTGTCATCACTATGACACACCCCTTACGGCATTGGTCCTGGCTTTTGTTCACACACGCTTGTTCGGGACTGATTTCGGCAATGTTACTAGGTCCCCAACCCGGCATCGATGCCGGTATGAATCCCGGGTCGTGTTTGCATTCACACAGAAGGCGTTCTGGCAATTTCCCGCAATTTCTCAAGATCAACGCGCAGTGTGAAAGGTGCTATACAGTTACAGAACTTCATATCAGGACCGTTTTCTATAGATGGGTCAGAAATCTTGTTTTCAAAACAATATTTGAATATATTTTTAGTACTTTATACTTTGGTAAAATTAAAACACAATTGCCAATATTTAAACAGCATATCCATACTATTTTTCTTCACAAAGTTTACATTGTTCTTCAGATACACAGATGCCTTTAGATTTTAGAAAAGGGGGTTCTTGGCATTGAAAAACACCTTGATATAAACTGTCAATGTGTGCGCTCAGTGGTCATGTTTACATGCTGCACTCACTAGTGTGTAGAACCCAATGCTCTATGTCTTAGGCCAAAGGCATTTAGTGGTCCACCTCAGAGAACAGTATAGAGCCTCACCAATCAGACCTTTCCAACTACTCATTTGTCACTCCATAATAAGCGAGAAGGGAGAACAAAACACATAGGAATTAACCACATCCAGAGTCCAGAACCCAATTAATGGCATTTGCAGAGAATGGGTTCAAGATTGGGAAGCACCATACATTAAAGACACATGTTATATATAATATAAAGAGCTGGAAAATAACTAGTCACCATCTCAGGCAAGCCGCACAGACCATGCACAGGATAAAATCAGTTTACCCCCTCAATAACAGTTAGACACTTTTGTTAACTTAGGCTATAGTGTATCCAACTATTTTTAAAGAGGGTCATTTTACTGTAGCTTAACTACATTTATTAAGTAAACTGTAGCTTGGCAAGCTAGTTTCAAAGTAGCTTATCCAACACTGATTATAAACATTATTTCAGTAAGCAGCTCTTACCACATCCAGGTTCAGATTTCCACTGGGAAGTGCAGAATTCACTGGAGGACTGGCACACACTACAGACACGCTCAGGAAAACACGCAACTCTGTGAAGGTAAAAAAAAAATACTGATGCAGCTGTAGCTAAAGTGATGTGGAAACCATTTAGCAAAATATACAGTAAATTTTCTATTGAAACAAATGGGAAATGGGAAAGGAGGTCCAAATATTCATGATATTTATATTAAATTCTCACAGACATTTGAAGTAAAACAAAGATGACTAAGATGAATTTCCAGAAGCATCAACAACATAAACTGACCTCAATGCCCTCTTCGTGGGAAATGTTGAATACTGTTGAAAAAGCTTTTTTGTTTTTAAGAAAATGGCAAAGTTGCCATAAAGTTGAATGTCAACACTTGGCGACTTCACGTCCCCATTGCCCCTCATTCAATAAAGTTTCAAATATGTAATTCGATACAAGTAAAACAAACCACAATGTTTGATGTATTTTCCGGTTTATTTCCTTCAAACTTGAACAAATTTAGCTTGAAAAATGAAGGCCAAGCAAATTGCCAGTCAGCTACATTTTCTTCTTTTTGTTTTTCCTAGATCACTTAAAATAGCCTATAGCTTATTAGTCATATTAGTCTGTAATATGATGTCTACTTTGTTTGTATTTCTTTGAGTTAAACATAAATAATGTACAATGATAATTGTAACTTGCTTCACAAAGTCCGACATGCCATATACAGTGAAACTTTAGACTAAACTTGTTTACTATGATAAGCAAACCACATTTTCCCTGTGAGCTGCTGTCAAGCCTGGCTCGGGTGGACTTGGCTTTAGTCTCAAATTTTTGAGCTCTGCCTCTATTAGGAAAGGAGTGTATTCGTCTCTTACTGTCTAGCCAGATATAATAGGTGGTTTCTTCAAAGAAAGTTTCTCTTAGATCTGTATAAATTTGACTTGAAACCACTTGAAGTTCAGCACAAAACATATTTTGAACCATTTTCTGAGTTGCCAGCTAAGTGAACATATTTCAGTAGACTTTTTCCAAAATAAAAACTATCCGGACAGTGACCTCCGACTGAGCCCGAGACAGCTGTATGAACTGAATGAATAACAACACAGGTGCTTCTGATATAATCATCTGTTTCACAAGGCAACTTAATGTGGAAAAAAAAATACTCAAATCAGTTTTCTTTAGTCTAGGAGGAGAGGAAATAAACTACCTCTGTATTGCTGCCTGACAATGCATCTCAAGTTGAAATGTCGTTTCATGAAGTGCACCGCCAGACGAACATTCCCACCTGCAAAAGAAAATACATTTTATGGTCAAATCAGTTAAACATCAAAACACATTTAGAACAGGTAATATTGAACCAGCGAGGGCTTGACATGTTAAGCTAATCATTAACAATCGCATTTGGGACTGGTCTGTTTGTTTAAACAAATCCACGTTTACGCACAAGGAAACACTTCTACGGAAAATTATTTAAATGCAAATCAGAACTGCATTAATGATAGTCTGTGACAGGTCTACTGCACTGAACATGGACGTTATCAATTATATGTGGCCAATATGCAAAAAGGCCAGAACAAAGGCTTCAAATGTCTGCCAAATATGACACCACTCAAAGGCGGTTTAATGTTCTGAAAAATACCAAAGCGTTTCAGCAAATGATAAAGAAGCCTCATCATAGTTCAGGCATGAATGTAAGCAGTGCCAGGGCTTCTTGGCCTTTGAAGTCCACTGTAACAAGACTGACTGAACGCTGAAACTATTTACAGCCTCTACTGGTGGGAGAGTTTTATGAATTCATTCTTCATTCCTTTGAGAACAGCATATAATGTGCCACTTTGCCAGCATAACCTGTATTTTAGACTCCAAACATCTCTAAACACTGGATGAGTGGCTGAAAATTAGCACTGAAGACTGTTATTTAATATTCTTACACAACTCTCTTACACGACTGCTATACTCTGTAACTGCTATACTCTATGATGGATGAATAACACGGCTAGTTTTGTGCCTTTTGTGATGCATTCAGCGAGTTCGTTTTCTCACATAATAAAAGAATTTAAAGTGGGATAATGTACAGTCAGCAGGTAATTACCACAAAATAAACCTCTTCATTATGATATAAGACCTGATCATTCTGTCAGCGTTTATTTTGCAAAGTTAAGATGACATGTGACTAAAACAAGATTTATTGCAATATTTTCTGTTTGTACAATTATGTTCACACAAAGGAAGAAGTGAATAAATAGGGTGTATACAAAGGCCAATCAAACTGATGAATGACATCCTTCAAAAAGAATCAGAACAGAACAAGCAGGGCTTGACATTAACATTTTGAGGCACTTGTCCTTCGGACAAGTAAATTTATGTTTCACTTGTCCATGCAAAAAAAGTCACTTGTCCGGGGTAAAGATTTAATTTTATCTAGGGCTGCACGATTTGGGGAAAATGTCATATTGCAATTATTGAGGTCAATATTGCGGTTGTGATATGTGATTGCGATATAATAAACAAATGGTTTCATGAGTCAACTTGTTTGGTTCTAAACCAAATGCACACACAGATTAGTGATAATTCTGAAATTAGCAATAACAACTAAACGATTGATAACACCTATAATGATCAATAAGCCATTGATGTCTGGATAAAAATTAACTGTCTAACAGGTAGGACATATACAGAAATTGAATAAAGTTATCAAACAGTCTGCACTACATAAATTAGAAATTATATATAGACTACTGCTTAATGAGGCTACACAAGTTCTTTAGTCAAGAGCAGTGAGTAATTTTCTCTGTTCCCTTTGTTCTTTCAGTAACTTTACTGACAGAACGCTTTATTGGTAGCTGGCCCTTTAAGAGCAGCTGCTGTGGACAGAGACGCGGATCTCACACGCGCCTCATTCTCTCACGAGTCACAACTCTTTATGTCCATCATATGACTGCTCTTATGTTAAGAAGATACTCGACAAATGACATTTTGGCTTAATTGTGTGTTGTTGATGTTCGTTCAAGTGCGAAAGAGAACTTCTGGCGTGCGGTCTGTGCATGCGCATTATACTGGCGCTCGTCTTTCTGTGAGTCACATTCAGGACATTCACAGGCAGCACGAAAAATGTGTTCGTTTCAAATCTGTAAAATAAATCTGTAAAATAGACGTAACGAGTCGCACATAACGTGAAGTAACATGGCATTTTATTTTGTTTGAAATTTAACTTGTCCGGTCGGACAACTAATTTTCTCTTCTACTTGTCCTACAAAAAATCCACTTGTCCCGGACAAGCGGACAAGCCTTAATGTCGAGCCCTGGAACAAGCATTCTGGATATTACCAAAAACTCTATTCAAAGCTCAAACTCTTTTTTTAAAGGACATTCTCATTGTAGTCCTTCTTTTGTGGACTCATGTTAGTTTGATGTTATTCAACTGGTCTGAAAGCAGTTTCTAATCTGAGAACATTACACTATATTGAGCAATTTACAGTCCAAATGGACCGCTATCGTCAAATATGATTGACAATTAGCATACAGTTAGGATTGGCGGTATGGTTCTGAGCGGGAACTCCCTGCACATCCATGCAGAAAGCATGGAGATAAGAGATAATAACCAGCAATAACCCCCCTTAGGGTAAACAGAACAGAGCCAACATGAATGTATTGCAGATATCATTAAGTCAAGATTTTAAAATACAACATAATTCGAGAATTTACTCTAATTTGAGGGGAATCAGAATGCCAAATCCTGATTGATGAGAGGAGGAGCTGGAGATGAAGGAGGGTAATTAGCTCCTGAGAAATGCAATAGCTGCTGATAATACTAAAGGAGCTTATATTTATACAGTGATAAGCATTGTATTCCTATAGGTAGATGTGTATCAGCTGAGAGTCAGCTGATGAGAGGCTGACTAACGTGACCTGCCAGACCTACGCTTGATGTAAATTAAATAATTTATTTAAATTAATTTATTTTATTCAGAACAGAAATACTTGATTTGCTCAATCCAAACCATAAGTAATGATTATATACACTCACCGACCACTTTATTAGGTACACCTGTCCAACTGCTCGTTAACACTTAATTTCTAAGCAGCCAATCACATGGCGGCAACTCAGTGCATTTAGGCATGTAGACATGGTCAAGACAATCTCCTGCCGTTCAAACCGAGCATCAGTATGGGGAAGAAAGGTGATTTGAGTGACTTTGAACGTGGCACGATTGTTGGTGCCAGAAGGGCTGGTCTGAGTATTTCAGAAACTGCTAATCTACTGGGATTTTCACGCACAACCATCTCTAGGGTTTACAGAGAATGGTCCGAAAAGAAAAAACATCCAGTGAGCGGCAGTTCTGTGGGTGGAAATGCCTTGTTGATGCCAGAGGTCAGAGGAGAATGGCCAGACTGGTTCGAGCTGATAGAAGGGCAACAGTGACTCAAAAAACCACCCGTTACAACCAAGGTGGGCAGAAGAGCATCTCTGAACGCACAGTACGTCGAACTTTGAGGCAGATGGGCTACAGCAGCAGAAGACCACACCGGGTGCCACTCCTTTCAGCTAAGAACAGGAAACTGAGGCTACAATTTGCACAAGCTCATCGAAATTGGACAATAGAAGATTGGAAAAACGTTGCCTGGTCTGATGAGTCTCGATTTCTGCTGCGACATTCGGATGGTAGGGTCAGAATTTGGCGTCTACAACATGAAAGCATGGATCCATCCTGCCTTGTATGAACGGTTCAGGCTGGTGGTGGTGGTGTCATGGTGTGGGGTATATTTTCTTGGCACTCTTTGGGCCCCTTGGTACCAATTGAGCATTGTTGCAACGCCACAGCCTACCTGAGTATTGTTGCTGACCATGTCCATCCCTTTATGACCACAATGTACCCAACTTCTGATGGCTACTTTCAGCAGGATAATGCGCCATGTCATAAAGCTGGAATCATCTCAGACTGGTTTCTTGAACATGACAATGAGTTCGCTGTACTCAAATGGCCTCCACAGTCACCAGATCTCAATCCAATAGAGCATCTTTGGGATGTGGTGGAACGGGAGATTCGCATCATGGATGTGCAGCCGACAAATCTGCGGCAACTGTGTGATGCCATCATGTCAATATGGACCAAACTCCCTGAGGAATGCTTCCAGCACCTTGTTGAATCTATGCTACGAAGAATTGAGGCAGTTCTGAAGGCAAAAGGGGGTCCAACCCGTTACTAGCATGGGGTACCTAATAAAGTGGCCGGTGAGTGTATATTAGATTGAATGTATAATAAATTAATTTAACATTTATTTGAACTATTTACATTTTATTTTAATTATTTTCATATTTGTATTCATTTTATTATATACTGAGCATTTTTTCATATCTATCAAATTAAGTAAGATACTTTTATAACATTTGTTATAACATTAGAGATACACTTTTTTGCTTAAACCTTCATTATATGAAGACTTAGCGATGTCAACATTTTGTGTTCATTCACTTTTACAGTTGCTGGAGCAACCATACCCACTCACTGTTAACATGCCAAGAAAACAAGTTCACTCAACCCTCCTATTGTTGGAGCAACACCACAACCATTCTGTTTTAATTTAAGAGACAGGAGGCAAAGGAAGAATCCAGCCTAGATCTGTTTGTCATTGTCCAAGGAATGCAAAATCCACTAGACGCGAAGACAGAGCACTGTTTCTTAATCCGGGAGGAATTTGACGTCAAGAGAGGGGGCCTGGTGAACACGCAAGCGATCTGCTGGTGCAGCTGTAAACAAGAAAACAGGCATGGGAATCCATCAGCTCTCACTCTGTGCCCTGAATAGACCCCGCAGCCTCCTCGTCTGTCTGTGAGAGACTCCATAGGCTGCCACAGGACCATAAAATACACACAAATGGATCCGACAACTATCCTATGACCCCAAGTGCTTAGGCAAACCATACAGAAAAACAAACTCAAATGTGTGCACTCGAAAATAGCCTCACCGTGATCCCTCACATCGAGAGCATTTGTCTATCGCCAGAGTGCGTGGTTAGAGGTGTTAAATTAGCAGAAATGCATTAGTGAAGACAGATTTACCAGCTGATGTCATTGCAGGCTCCACTAACATACAGCTAGGCCCTCTAACAGGAGCTTGCTGTGCCTTCACAGGTAATGATATGCAATTACAGTGTCTGCCAGCCACAAAACTGTCATCAGCACCCCCAGTATGTGATTGATGGATCTACCTCTTCTCTTCTACCACTTCACAAGTACTGCTTAACAGCAGCTCCTCTCCAGTTATTCACAATACATTTTTCCTCCATCGGCAGTCAAAACTAACTGCAATGACGGTACAACCTGTCACAGCAAAGAAAAAAGACAGAATAGTAAATCTAGGTAATATAAATCTTCCTGCACCGACTTGCTTTGAAATAACTTCCATTCAAGTTACAAACATGATCATAAACCCTGATTGAAACAACAAACAGAGCATGTAAACCCTATTAAAGCCCTAACTCAGGTCACTGTATCCAAGATACAAACTAAATATCACAAATGTTATTTTATCCCACCTACGAGAATAATGGTAAGCATCTTGTGTGAAACCCCGGTGAGCCTGCCAAACTGGCTCCTAAAGTTGATATACATCAAGGTTTTTTTGTTTTTTTTTTGCTTAAGGGAAGTGATACAAGACTAGTGGGAACAGCAACACCTACATTCACAGAACTGTTCATCTAAGCAATGTAGGTTAATATGACTAATAATATGAATCAGATGCTCCCTCGGGTGTTCCTCTCCATCTCAAAAGAATTAACCGAGGAGGATTTCGATATCAGATTTATATGCTTTTGAGATGCCTTGGAACTTAAAGCGCTTAAAGGAGAAAGGCAACACCGGCAGAGAGATCAAGATGGCACATGGAACCCTTCCAAATTCAATGAGGGTGAAAAAAAAGTGTATGTGGACAGTATCAGCATCTTATCTTTCCTGCTCCTGAATCATTCAAGGATGCAACGAGCCGCCCAAAAAGCCTGGGAAAATAAAACTCTTCGGTCATAACATAAGTCTCTTTGCTAAGCAGCAAGAGCCTAGGGCATGCTCTTTCCCTTTTAACTCTGGTGTTGATGGATAGAATAAACAACAAACTGATAATCTGCATATTTCAGGAGATTAAAAAATGGGCATCTTTCCTGTGTGCTTCAAAACCTTCAAGTCAAGTCTGTTTCATTCATGTCCATTCCAACTTTGACCCATCCTCCCACCCCTAACCAAAGAAGAAGAAAAGAAGTTTAATAGCATGTGTTTCTTCTTTTCCTTCACTTCAAAGAGGCAATTCCCAGGACAGAGGCCAACAGAGTCCCACAAAAGCCTCATTTTGAGATATCAGCTGTTGGTTGATAAAAAAAAGTTCTTGCAGCTCCAACTCTCCTGGCCCAGGCCAGTATGCTAAATGTGAAACTCTGTGTCTTTTTGCAGATTTAGCACTTTTAAAGCACCCCTTCTTTAAGAAAAGTAAATACTGGAGTTATCTTAGATAAAAGACTGATTTTACAGCAACAGTCTTTGATTCAGGACCCAGATTTGAGGCGACTCAACGCTTTATCAAGATTGCTTATCGTGCAAAAGTAAACAAATGTGCCCATAAAATGAAGCTTACTTGTAAAGAAAATATATTTTCTGAAGAAAAAAGTTAATGAAAAATGATCTTTATCACTAAATTAAAATTGAAAATGTTTCATGTAAGTAGCATGTGATGTGAGACAATTGAGATGCCCTCGGAGGAAAAGTGTTCCAACAATCACAACATCCATGCAAGGGTTCGCTGACACTAAGCCAAGGCAGAAATATATACAGTACATCAGTACACACGCATGCATGACCCCTCCTGGAGCTTTTACCACTTCCTGGGAAAACAATAGAGAGAACAAAAAGTCAACAAACCAGAAGAATGTAAAGAGGAATGTGAAATAAAATGGAAGAGTGGGGTGAGTGATCCCTTGTCTCCGACTAGAGCAATTCTTTCCATTGATTCAGAGTTCAAAGAAGAACACGAGCTATAAAAATCTCATCAGCTCTAAACAAATGGAGAGCACAGACAGCTCAACATGCGAAAGAATAATAATAATCTCTCAGCACCACAGTCTAGATCTTGACAAGCCAGAGAGGTTGTACAATCTAAACACATCAAGCTCTAAATACAGACAACATCAGACACGATTTCTGGCGGTAAAACCGGGTACGATTTGTGATATCTGAGCATATAGCTACTGTGTGCAACGGACGATCTCAAAGCGATCTCACGTACGTGAAATCCGGGGACGGCGGGTGGAGAGCGGGTGTCTAGGTGACCGAGTTGGAATTTGTAGAAATATTTTCCCTCACTCCTCACTTTGATGTGAATGATCACCCTCTAGATCTTGTCCTTCGCTCTTACTGGGTCAGGGTGGGGCTCCCGGGCGATTGTGCATATGTGTGTGAGTGTTTCACGAGGGTCGCCACATGGAAGGGCCAGAGCGGGGTTTTCCTGGAAGCACATCACACCCGGCTGCGTAACTGTAGCCTGGGTCGAGCGGTCGGTGTGTCTTATCACTCTGTTCAACGTCCACCTGAAACAATATTTGCACATGAGTGTTCAATTTAACATTTGGGTGACCCCTTCAGCATGGTTATGAAATGCTGCAATGTGGACCAACAGGAGGATGCAACACATGATCAAAAGGAGAACTGTAAAGATAAGCAAATGGACTAAATCGCCTCCAGAAAGCTCCTTCTATAGTCTTCACAAAATAATCAAAACCGAGAACCAAAACCTTACACGGTGACATTTTTCGACCAAAAGCCTATAAAAATCTTTTAACATGACACAAGCAAAATGAACAAGACCGTGATCCGTCACACTCAAACAAAACATCCCACATCTTGTCCCAGCAGATGTTCCCTTTAATTAGAGCTCCTAACGCAACACTTTAACTGATTAGCCTACACCTGCACTATAAACGTACAATGACATCATTCATTTCTGTGAAAACGGGTGAGAACATCTAATGATTTACGACACAGCATTCTTGAATACTAAAATGTCTCTCTAAGACGACTTTTCTATCAGACTTTACTTTTGGCTGACATTTCTCAACCAATTAGTTCAATTTACTTGATGAAAATTAAGGCAACGAGTTAGCATAATACAATTAAGTAAGCATGACTTAATTCCATCAAGCTATTTTTACTTAATCCATTTAAGTTTTGTCAACTTAATTCTGCCTGTGATCTGATGAAGTGTACTCCCAGAGTGCATTGCAGCATGAATAAATTAATTGCTTTGTTTTTCTATTTTTGGCTTTATTTTACCATCACAATTTACTTGCTATTATTATTGGGGTTATACTTCAGAAGAGACAGCAAAACAAGTAATGGTCAATTAGTTAAATACTTTAAAAAAAGGTACTCAAACCAGTCAAGGAATATTTACAAGTTTTTTCTAAAGTAAGGCAATACTGTAAAAAAACTAGTCAAAAAACACTTTTACAGTTCAATCAACTTAATTTTAAGGCAACCAGGTTACTTTATTTAAGTTTAAAGCAACACCATGGAACTCTTCCACTTCGGTCGCCCTACTGTTTGGAAGCGGAATTGTCCTTTATCGCTGTCGTAAACCTACCGCAGCGTACTGTCGCACGTGCTCGCTGTAAACTGACACGCACGTGCACGCCCACGCTCGCTGTCGATTCAGCACCGGCTTTGGAATCAACAATGTCCACAGACAAGGTAGAGTATGATTCATGACTTTATGAAAGACATCCCAAACTAAGAAAGACTAAATAATTACTATTATATAGAGATAATATTACTCATTTCATACTTTCAACATGCTTATTAAAATAAACATTTCAACTCAAACATTCGCGATTTGAAAGTCATTAGTCAATCCACGATTTCAATGCTCAAATCAGAATTGACATTGATAACAATAGCATGCTAAATATGTAAAAGACATGTTAGTGTGTACTTGCTACCAGAGTGATAATTCTCTTCTCTACTACTAGCATTACTTGATTCATGACGATAAATGAAGGAACAGATAGTTTCCATAACATTTCCAGACAACAAATTATAAAAACAGATAGTTTTAGTAGGCTATGCAAGCACTATACTTACTAGTCTAACAGCATGACGGCCAAATCAGCATCGGTCAGAGCAACCCTCCGCATCCTTGAGCTCACGCCAGCGAGCAAACACAGAACCAATATTGATTCTTGTCCGGCCTCTTGCTTTATCACTAAGCCTCTTCCGAGTCTCCTCAGACAAAACCTTTGTCTTCTTAGTTGTTTTTACCGCTTCGGTCATAACAGAAAAGAAACGCTGGCTGTTCACTCACGTCCGAATTGGAGTAACAGGTGGGGAAGTGACGTATGCCGTAAAGCAGTCGAATTTTGTAGTTTATTTTTGTGCACGGGGGCTGCCCCGAAACCCGGACTTACATAGTGCCAGTAAAAGCGATACAGACCACGTCAGGCTATGGCAGACGTGTCATTTAACTTATTTTAAGTCGATGTACCATCACAAGGGTCTTGGAAATACATTTTGAAGGTTGATAAACTACTTAGTGTTACTTTAAGTTTTTTAAAGAGTAGCATGCAAACAGTACAGATTACTTAGATTTTACAGTGACCAAGGCTGCATTTACCCAATCAAACATACAATGATATCATTAAATGTTATTATAATGTAAATTTAATACATGTTAAATGTAATTATTTCATGTGATGGTAAAGTTGAAATGACAGCAGCCATTATTCCAGTCTTCAGCGTCACATGATTCTTCAGAAACATTCCAATATGCTGATTTGTTAGTAAATTGCCTGACCTTCTCAGGAAAAAAATAGTCTTGTCTGAACAGACAGAAATTAGAATGAATTATGAATTATTACTATCCATAATGATGCAGGTACGGTACAGTAAATACAGAAATCTGAGACCCTTAAGGATGTCACAAGGGCAAACAGTGAAATGTGGTGTGAATGAGGGCAGAGAAACACATTCCTCCTGTTTGATTCCAGCAGATTAACGACGTGGGGAAGGCTTCTGAAAACTTGACTTATGTGCTGTTCTGCAGCGCTGAAAGTTTTGAACCTGAGCTAGCCCTGTCATTGAAACCAGACCTCATCATCCCTGTCTCCTAATAAATCTATCCCGCTTGTGCGTGCATTAAAACTGATTCACCAGGACAGCCCACTGGTGCCTGCAAGGCCTTAAGTAACGAAATATGCCATTTAGTGGAAGAACGATCAAACTTCCTTTGCCAGGCATAGATCTAATATAACAGTGGCCAAAAAAAAAATGGATTTGATGGAGAAAGACACCATAAACCCCGAGCACATGACCTGCCATTTGATCCACTCTCAGGACCTTGAAAATGAAAACGTTGAGTGGGAAAAGGCAGTGTGATCCTCTAAAACGATTTAGTAATTCCTGAAGTGAAGTTTGGTCAGGCGGCATGTATAGCCTGGGTTCACAGAGGCTGTGTCTGTATGTGTGTGTGAGTCTGCCTGACCAGATTGTGGTCGAGAAACAGTCCCATGAATCCCATACTGATCAAGCTCTCTTTCCCCAATCCCTAATTACATACAGAGCCCTGTGGTGGGACAGCACCAGAGGAACATCGCTGACCCCGGACAAAAGACAGGGGTGTGTGTGGTGAGATCGAGTCATACTGAATGTATGAACATCAGTTTCAGCCCAAAGGCGGATGTGTTAAAGCAGTGTAGACCTGTGTATTTGGAAGTTTGTGTGTGAAAGCGTGGGAGAAAGGTCTGCAGGAAGAGTCCGGCTGTCCAGGGGCTTTTCTGTACAGTGAGATGTGGGACTTAGGAGGTGGATTTGCACAGCAACTGCAACATGACAAAGCATCAAGGGCTAATTCTAGAACAAGGAGACAGACAGACTGACAGGCAGTCAAAAGAGCCCAAGGAATTTCGACAGCTCCTGCTCCAAGCTCTCTATTTCCCATGCTGGTAATCCTGCCTAGTCCCTCTCACATGTTCCAGGGCAGGTAACTGCTGCTAATGCCACCACACGCTTTATATTTAAAGGCTATGGGGCACGTGGGCAGAAACAGAACGCTCTTATTGCAAACTGTCGGAGAGGAGACAGATAGAGAGTGAGATTTTTTCTTACACAAGAATTTTTTAAATAGAACACACTAGAATTAGAAGAAAAAAAATAATCTTACTGACCACAAAGTAGAGTTGCCAAAAGGTGCTTTTCCGCTACACAGTACCAAATAGACGCGACCTTGTTCGCCTTTGTTTGGGTTTCCACTGTGTAAAAATTGTACCTGTTCCTGCTTTTGGGTACTTTTTTTGTACCATCTCCGGCGAGGTTCTGAGCGAGCTGAGGCGAGCTGACGGCGATACTAAAATGTGACGTGAAAACAATGCCGACTGCTAATTGGTCACGCGCCAGATGGAGTATCCAGAATAACGCTATTTTAAATAGTTTGGCCAGAGATAGTTACTAAACTAACAACTATTATTATGGCAACTCGGAAGAATACGCCGGTCAAACGAAGAGGTGCAGACTTTCCTTTGTTTGGTGGCCGAGGACAGGATCCTGCGAGAGATTGATAGGGCAAAGAGGAAGGCGTCGCTACTCCCGACCGGGTACTATTTGTGGCGGTACTGTCTGCAATGGAAAACGGAACGAAAAACGAGCTGAGTTGAGCAGAGCCGAGTCGAGCTGGTACTGGTAATGAAAAAGCGCCAAAAAAGTACAGACTTTGGTATCAATGTAACTGAAATTTTAAAACTGTGACACTTTGAGTGCTGTTGAGCGGAATCGTAAACACCTCTGATTGGCCATTATGTTCACACGCTCATCGAATATGGGCATGTGAACATAATGGCCATTCAAAAATGTACACACTTCAAAAAGATGTTGTAAATATGCTCTCAAATGCTCCCGTTTATTAATCATTGTTGCCAATCACAGACATATCTGATGAGCGCGTGAAAACTGAGGCCAATCAGAGGTGTTTACGATTCTGCTCAACAGCGCTCAAAGACTTAAATTTCAGTATCAACTTAAGATACTTTTCGATATTTCTACAGCAAACCTTTAAACTGTAGTGTAATTCAATAGCCCCTTTTCCACCAAAGCATTTTGAAAGCCGGTTCGGAGCCGGTGCCTGCGCGCGAACCAGTTCTTTGTGTTTCGACAGCCAAAGAACCGGTTCTCGGCCAGGAGAACTGGTTCCAAAGCGGCACCAACTCTTTGTTGGACTAGAACCGTTCTTTTAGCACGTCATGCTTACGTCAGGGGCTGGGGCGGGTTTAGATGCGTTCTAAACATCTTTTCTGACCATAATAAAGGATCGCAAAGCCAGGAAAAACATTTGCAGAAACACGATGGAGTCTGCCTTTGTAATTGTTATGCTTGAAGTTGACGCAAGCGTTTCTATTTTCTTTTTCCTAATTTTTTTTATTGAAGACATTATAGACACAAGACAGGGGTACATAACTTATCAGAAAAGATTACATATCAAACGAAAATATTAAAAGACTTACACATTTCGATTGTTTTTAAAGCCTTCTTGGTACACGAGTTAGAGATAATCCCAAAGTAATGTTGTACTTGCAAGCGTTTCTAGCCAACACAAATGGCGACGTAAACAGTGACGTAACGACGTCGTTCCCTGGGCGCTCTAGTCAGTGGAAAAACAAACAGGTTCTGAAGTGGTTCCCAAGTTCAACCAACTCCGAACCAACTTTGAACCAGCACCAGTTCCGAACCAGTTCTTTTTTGGTGGAAAAGGGGTATCTATCTACTGAATTAGAATAATTTTGAAATCTTTGACATCAGCTGATAACCAATAGAGGGAATGCGCGTGACGTCACAGTCCGGTCACGTGCCTGCAGTTTCTCACAGTGAGTGGCAAAAAGACTGAGCAGCTGTATATGTTATCAGCGTGAATGCCGCAAAAAACAAACACAACACATAAAGTGGGAAAGAGCTTTGCGATTGACTGTACAACTAGATTTGACAAAAAAATCAGAGGTATATTTTTACAGACTGCTATAGAAAGAGGAGCAAATGAATCACTGCAATTCACAGAAACAACGACTCCAGTCAGCCAAAGGTGGATTTGCAGTTATCATTTTGTGTCAATATGCTGAATTTAGCTGTAAAGCCATACCCAGATATTTTGTATTGTTATATATATTAACAACTCATCAATTAAATATTTATCATTGCATATTGTGCATTATTGGATGTTTCTTAATAAACACTGACCAAAAAAAAAAACTATAATGTTTTATGGCTGGATATGATGATATATATAGGCTATATATAACACTGATATAAGTGATCACCCGGATTTAGACCTACCAATATTGTATTTATATAAAGCGTTCACAGGCAAATTTGCTTTATGTTTACCGTCTATATTGCTTTTATTTCCCCGGCGTCGAAATCAGGCAAATGTCAGGCAACACGACTCCTGGCTGCATGTCAATATCCATGGGTCACTTGATCTTTAGTAAGTTGTAAGGAACCCTATATTGAATCCAACATTTAGTTTAAATTGATAACATTTTTCGTTTTAGTCGCATTTCGCAGTTTCCCCTATTAAATCCAGTCACGCAGCAGATCTTTTGCCACTCAGTCAGGCTGAGGGGGTTGTTCCGGCGGGAAAGTGACGTCGATGCATTCCCTCTATATGTTATGGATATATCATGCATCAGCAATTCAACTCTAACACAAGACAATTTGTCAAATCTTAAATTAGCTGACAGCAGCATCAAATTCATTTCACAAGGAGCTGCATGTGAACGTAACCATATTTATCGCTCTATACCAGCACCGTAATCTGCTACTGTGTGAAGGCAGCCAGAGTGAATCCCACATCCCTCCACTCACTGAGTGAGATCTCACTCCCTCTGTGCCCTTGTAAACACATTCTCCAGCGGTAAGGCTATCTGCTGCAGTGCACTTGCGCGCTGGCTATCAGGGCTCGGTCACAGGCAGCCAGCACTGCTTTAAGCCCTCCTCACAGGGCCTGCCAAGAGGAGTCAGCCTGGTACACTGTGCAGCGCTCGCAAAGCCCTCTCCCACGGCTATTAGTGACCATTCATCTGGGGAGCCTGGGAAAATGCATCTGAACCCGGCAGGCCATCAGGGGGAACAGCCTGCCAGGTGTTCCCTCCCCCTCTGCCACACCAGCACTGTAAGCCATGGCACCTGTGGGAAAGAGGAAGGGGCTCAGCGAGGAGGAGGGGTATGAAGCAGCCACCCACCTCTTTTCTCCTCCCCTTCATCCATTAAGACCTGCTTATCAGATCAAACACACTGACGTGGGAGAACGTGCACAGGTAGATGTAAGAGTTACCAAAAATGGGCATACAGCTGCATTATAATTGTCTCAGTGTGGCTGAACTTGATGGAGGACTACTTGAAATTTATTATCTGTGACACTACAGTAAAAGAACATTAGAGCTACTTCCATTTGGACAAATAATCTTTATAACCTGTAGGAAACTAAGAACTAATGAGAAACGACCAAGCACAAAAATGTATAGTTATAGTTTACCTTAAAGGATTAGTTCACTTTTGAAAAAACTTTTGCTGATAATTTACTCACCCCATGTCATCCAAGATGTCCATGTCTTTCTTTCTTCAGTCGAAAGAAATTAAGGTTTTTGATGAAAACATTCCAGGATTTTTCTCCATATAATGGACTTCCATGGGAACCAGACGGTCCAAGCTCCAAAAGATCGTTAATAACAGTTTCAGATGCAGCTTCAAATGTCTTTAAACGACACCAGACGATGAATAAGGGTCTTATCATGCGAAACGATGGGTTATTTCAAAACTTATTCCAAAAATTTAACTTTTCTAAGGACAAATGGTAGCCTAGCTCTATTCTGGAGGCGCGTTGTAACGTCACGTAATACGTAATTACGTTCGAAAGGTCACGGACGACGTAGCTGGAAGTACAGAGTCAGTAAGTTGAACACATAGGTTGAACGTGCAAACTAACTCAAACGCCGTTTACAAAAAAAAAAAAAGGAATTAAAAGGTAAAATAACGATTTGATTCTGTACTTCCGGCTACGTCGCCCGTGACCTTTTGAACGTAATTACATCATTACGTGACGTTACAGACGCGCCTTCAGAATAGAGCTATAGGCTACCATTTGTCCTTAGAAAAGTTACATTTTAGGAATAAGTTTTGAAATAACCCATCGTTTCGCATGATAAGACCCTTATTCATCGCCTGGTGTCGTTTTAAAGACATTTGAAGCTGGATCTGAAACTGTTATTAACGATCTTTTGGAGCTTGGACCGTCTGGTTCCCATGGAAGTCCATTATATGGAGAAAAATCCTGGAATGGTTTCATCAAAAACCTTAATTTCTTTTCAGACTGAGGAAAGAAAGACATGGACATCTTGGATGACATGAGGGTGAGTAAATTATCAGCAAAAGTTTTTTCAAAAGTGAACTAATCCTTCAATGTCCAGCTACAATCAAACTGTATTTATAACATTATTAATACATTTAAAAATATATTTAAACTACTTAATTTACTTTTTAAATCTATCGATATCTTCAAGGTTGTGTTTATTTTATTAAACAAAACAGTATTGTTGTCAAAATTATTACAGTTTAATTTTCAATTTTAATATATATATTAAAATGCGATTTTTCCTGAATTGGTGCTCAAGAAACATTTATTAATATTCAATTAATAAATAACATACGTGAATACATTCACATTTATTTGTCACATACGGTATACATATTAGTGTTGAAAACATTTGTTCTGCATAATATTTTTGTGGAAACTTTTTTTTCAGGATAGATAAATAGAAAGTTAAAAAAAAACGTTTGAAAGTGCATTTGAAAACTTGATACATTTAACGTGTCTTTGCTGAATAAAAAAAACATTAATCATGAAACACTTATTTCAACATATATGTTTTAGACAAAACAGTAAAGAAATGTAATATTGGTGAGAACTATGATATCGATGCATCGCTAGAAAGTACAGAAATATTTGTACATGGTTTGAAAGAGAAATTAGGTTCACATGCCAAAAACCTGTCACGTTTTCATCTAGCTGATACAAAAAGGAGTGGTGCATATTGAACGACGACAGTGCTTTTTAAAAATTATCGGAGAAACATACTTGGATTTGCGGTTCCTGGCATGTTATACAACAATGTTGTTTATAAATGCCAGTGGTGATTGCATGCGTAACCACATAATTGTGTTACAAGAAAATGGAGTCATCAGAGTCCCAATGTTTAGTCTGGTCAAAATCCTTGCTAGTGCCCAAATTGGATACACAGATTCACACAAAATCAATTTCACAAAAATTAGTTACATTCCAAACTGAAAGAATCCAAAGTGAGTCATTCATTAAGTGGTGTGTATGCTAGCATGAAATGGATGAAACTGGATTGTTTTGTGAACTCTATTGCAGGATATTGATCTTTCAATTTATGGGTTTTTCCAGGAAAAAAAATACTCCTGGAAAAATCAGGTCAGTGAAAGTTAAGGAAAAGAAAACAAGCATCTCTTATGCTGTAACTAGCAATGAAAGACACTGAGTTGATTAAGCTGCATCTTTAAAAAAAATACAAAATAAAAGTTATTTGGCAGAAAGTTTGAGCAACAATCTAATTAGCATCAGATATTAGGTTAAAGCACTTGAAACATAGTAGCAAACAAATTCTGGGTGACAAACATAGTCATGCAGGGGATGCAGTGATTTCTTTCTTCAGAATAGGGATTAATCTGGAAAAAAATACATTTGCCTTGCATACATATACTGTTCATCTCACTCCGAAAAGCATTATTTCTAAATAAGGGGGAAAAGTCAGAAAGGAACCTTACTTTTGCCCTTTTCAGGCAGAAATGCTTTAACAAATGGTTACATAAAACATTGCAATCCGCTGTCTTCCAGCAAAAAAACATTTTCTTGGTTAGTGTGCCAAGAGTCCGGCTGGTGCTTCCACCAAGCCAAGACATTTGGTGGGAAAAGTTCCCCCTTTCCCGCCCTCTCCAAAGCATAAATAAATCAACTCACTATGAGCTAATGGGGAAGCATGAGGTAGCCAGTCAGAGAGAAGCTACAAGGGCTGACATTTGAAAAATAGCCTTTGCAGCTGAGAGCAGAGCAGACTGCTCAGGAAATGTGTCGGCATGTGACACGCTCACTGGACATGATAAATGTGACATGCACGTTCAAACAACCACACACAGGTTGACAATAGACACATCTAAGCTGAGACTGAACACAAAACGGCATGCTTGATGCATGCATGATGAAACCATGTCGGCTAACACATACAAGAGAGGGAAAAGAATCTCTAGTGCATAAGTGAGTTCACACAAAAGGATCTGGGGAGAGTTAATAGCTGTTGATAGCCGACAGCTGGAGTGGTCACATGTTCTGTGACTGGGAAAATCGCAGAACTCTTTGGGTACATTTCCAACTGCCTGTAAGTGTCGTGAAGTGGACTTTTTGAAATTTTGTGAAATGTTTATTGGAATTACAAACCAGAGAGTGTATACTACGGCCAGCAGACTCTGCAAAACAATATAGGAATCAAGGATACACTGATTGTCATTAATTAACCAAATCAGCATAAATATCAATATTAATTTATCTATAATTCCAATATATAATTATACAAACAAAAAAGGTTATTTCTAAATAAAACATGTATATTTTAAATATATTCAATAATCAGAGTCATCACTAACAATTGAGAAAACAAATATATAGGCTATATTTAGCGAAAAAGTTAATTTCTCTCGCGAACTAACAAGCTGTGGACACAAAATGACTTGCCTGAGGTAAATGACATAATGCTACTTAGGATATTGTTTATAAGCTGATTTTACTGATGTCTTTCTGCCGTTGAAACACTAATTGAGCAGTTACACAAGATATGTTTCACAAAGTTGTACTTTATCTTTCAACATACCATAAGATGTTCATTCATGTTTATTAGGAAGAGAATCACATTCCACACATGCAGCTGTGCCTTTATAGTGATGTTATGACACATTAATGGGCGTAAAAATGCCATTTATTGTTTGAATTTCGTGAGAAAATGGAACAATTTGAAAAATGACACTTTGTTTCTTATTGAAAGTAACAAAAAGTGGAGCTTATTGCGATTATTGATGGTTAATGGTGGTTAGGCTACAATGCTGTATTTGTACTTGTACACATAAGACACACGGAATATATGTGTACTATTACACACACACACATATACATACATACATACATGCATATAATATATACAGTATATATATATACACTCACCGGCCACTTTATTAGGTACACCTGTCCAACTGCTCGTTAACACTTAATTTCTAAGCAGCCAATCACATGGCGGCAACTCAGTGCATTTAGGCATGTAGACATGGTCAAGACAATCTCCTGCAGTTCAAACCGAGCATCAGTATGGGGAAGAACGGTGATTTGAGTGACTTTGAACGTGGCATGATTGTTGGTGCCAGAAGGGCTGGTCTGAGTATTTCAGAAACTGCTAATCTACTGGGATTTTCACGCACAACCATCTCTAGGGTTTACAGAGAATGGTCCGAAAAAGAAAAAACATCCAGTGAGCGGCAGTTCTGTGGGCGGAAATGCCTTGTTGATGCCAGAGGTCAGAGGAGAATGGCCAGACTGGTTCGAGCTGATAGAAGGGCAACAGTGACTCAAATAACCACCCGTTACAACCAAGGTGGGCAGAAGAGCATCTCTGAACGCACAGTGCGTTGAACTTTGAGGCAGATGGGCTACAGCAGCAGAAGACCACACCGGGTGCCACTCCTTTAGCTAAGAACAGGAAACTGAGGCTACAATTTGCACAAGCTCATCGAAATTGGACAATAGAAGATTGGAAAAACGTTGCCTGGTCTGATGAGTCTCGATTTCTGCTGCAAAATTCGGATGGTAGGGTCAGAATTTGGCGTCTACAACATGAAAGCATGGATCCATCCTGCCTTGTATCAACGGTTCAGGCTGGTGGTGGTGGTGTCATGGTGTGGGGAATATTTTCTTGGCACTCTTTGGGCCCCTTGGTACCAATTGAGCATCGTTGCAGACGCCACAGCCTACCTGAGTATTGTTGCTGACCATGTCTATCCCTTTATGACCACAATGTACCCAACTTCTGATGGCTACTTTCAGCAGATAATGCGCCATGTCATAAAGCTGGAATCATCTCAGACTGGTTTCTTGAACATGACAATGAGTTCGCTGTACTCAAATGGCCTCCACAGTCACCAGATCTCAATCCAATAGAGCATCTTTGGGATGTGGTGGAACGGGAGATCGCATCATGGATGTGCAGCCGACAAATCTGCAGCAACTGTGTGATGCCATCATGTCAATATGGACCAAACTCCCTGAGGAATGCTTCCAGCACCTTGTTGAATCTATGCCACGAAGAATTGAGGCAGTTCTGAAGGCAAAAGGGGGTCCAACCCGTTACTAGCATGGGGTACCTAATAAAGTGGCCGGTGAGTGTATATATACACACATATGTGTATATATATATATATATATATATATATATATATTATATATAATATATATATATATATACATACATACACACTGTGTGTAACAGTATTTTTTTGATAAAAAAATACACAAAAAACACAGTAATATTGTGAAATATCATGACAATTTAAAATGACTTTTTTATTTTATTATATATTAAAATGTAATTTATTCCTCTGAAAAAAAGCTGAATTTTCAGCATCATTACTCCAGTCTTCAGTGTCACATGATCCTTCACAAATCACTCTAATATGATGATTTTATGCTCCAAAACAATGTATGATTATTATCCATGTTGAAAACAGTTTTTTCCATTTTTATTTCAGGATTCTTTGATAAATAGAAAGTTCAAAAATCATTTATGAATTCAAAGCATTTATTTAATTATAATCTTTTCTAACATTATAAATGTCTTTACTGTAACTTTTCATCAATGTAACTCATCCTTGATGAATAGAAGTATTGATTTCTTATTTATTTCCCCCAAAAATAAAATTGAAATTCTTATCTGACCCCAAACTTTTTAAAGGGTAGTGTTTAATGTAACAAAAGCTTTCCATTTCAGATAAAAGCTGTTCTTTTGAACTTTCTATTCATCAAAGAATCCTGAAATAAAAATGTAAAAAACTGTTTTCAACATGGATAATAATCACACATGTTTTTGGAGCATAAAATCATCATATTAGAGTGATTTGTGAAGGATCATGTGACACTGAAGACTGGAGTAATGATGCTGAAAATTCAGCTTTTTTTTCAGAGGAATAAATTAAATTTTAATATATATTAACATAAAGTCATTTTAAATTGTCATAATATTTCACAATATTACTGTGTTTTTTGTGTATTTTTTATCAAAAATTGCAGCCTTGATCATAGAAGAGACTTAAAAGATAAACAACACATCATAAGAGACATAAAAACATAAAAAATCTTACCGACCCTAAACTTTTAACCGGTAGTGTATATGTATGTATGTATGTATGTATGTATGTATGTGTGTGTATGTATGTAGTGTGTGTATGTGTGTATGTGTGTATGTGTGTATGTGTGTATGTGTGTATGTGTGTATGTGTGTATGTGTGTATGTGTGTATGTATGATATATATATATATATATATATATAAAATTAATGGTGGGCATAGATTATTTATTTTTAATCTAGATGCAGGCTAACCAAATAAATAACATCGCAGGTAGTTTGTAAGATGGGCAGGGGCGGAGCTAGACTCTCAGTACAGTGGGGGTGGAGCATCATCATGGGGCTTAAGATCTCTGCTATCAAGTGATTTTAAAATTAAAACCGAAAAATTGAAAGAAAAAAAAAACGTAAAATATCTGATGAATGCATATGTAATAATGTGTCACTTGTTGAGCCAAGTAAGCTTATGTTAAATAAAACAGACAAAGACTATCTCGTTCTTTTCCTTTTAATGCACCCAATTTATATTTTCTCTCCATTTTCAAAATTATTCTCCAATTACACATTCGCACCTCACGCCACCCGCTGTACACCAGATGGAAAATAGGCCTATACGCTGTGTTTCGGTTCATGAACACGAGCTTCAGTTCACGCACCAGCACCTCCGTGTCGGGATTTATCTTTTGTCTGCTACATTCTTATTTATTAAATCCAGGCAACTGGTTGATGAAACATTAATTAAAATTAAGATACAATTAATACAAAATGAAATTCACCTTAATTAAAGGCTTTGTGCTTTATGTTTGATGTGAAAGTTCTAAAGCAGTCTTTCAGTGCCGCTTTCAGAGTGGTCACGTCTGTAACGGGGAACTGTCACGAAACATTGTTTTTCCCTCATAAATGCGTACACGAAAAATAACACAAAATGAATTGTACTTTGCCACCTAAAATTGTACTTTGCCACCTTTTCCACCTTTTTGTGTGTGTGTGTATCATCTGTTATGGATGTGTATTTCCCTCATATTAAATATAAAATGCATAGACTGATATTTTCTAATGTCTGGATAAACAGACGTTTCAATGTATTGATAGTAAATGCCCCTTACAGTGCAATTCAGCTAGGTATACATCTGAGCTAAAATATCAAGGTGAAAGTCATAATATTAGCTTGCGTAGTATAGACTCAGCACCCAACCCAACTCTATAGTTTTTTTATCGCCCAATAAGAGTCTCACGTTTAACGCAGACAACTATCGTAAATACATAAAATATCACATAAAAAAAATTATAATAAACTGTACATATTAAATATACATTCTTCATAATAAAGATACTTCTTATCTGCTGAGTGGGCACCCTCACATGTGTATGTTGCACTAGAAAAGGAGATCAGCTGGTTAGTGTTTGACCTCAACATTGAGCATGTGACCCTTGAATTTATTTCCCAGTCACAGTTCAGCTCCATTTCCTGCCAGAGGCCTAAAAAATACTTTTAAGCTTCAAGGTTTATGGACACAAGTGAAGGAGACAGCCTGTCCATGCACACACACCCTGTTAGTGCATTTCCTCATTTGTTATGCTTATCTGTCAGAGATAATGAGTCAGTCTTTCAGATATATTAGACAATAACCCTGTTCTCACCTGGTCCAAGGGTGAGACATTGCTCACTGTGTATATAAAAGCTATGAGAAATGCAGTGATTCATGATATGCTCTTCAGATCTGAAATCGTTCTCTAATGAGAGGTACTGGACACACCATGTCATGAGAGAAAGTTGAGGTAAGTCAATCTTTATCTGGAAAACCAGCTACTGACTGATTCTTAAACCCCTATTAGCTAATGCCAGACTATAAAGATTCTGCCTCCTTGATTTTTTTATCTTGTTGTGTGACATCTCACAGCAGAAAGAGGAGTGAAACAAGCAAAACTGCATGTAATACTAGCACTGAACAACAAGAACATAGAAAGATGAGCACCTCTGCAGTGGTGCAGCCATTCTTTGATGGGCCGTGAGAGGGGCAGCAACATCTAAAGAGGAGAAATTTCTTTTTATGAGCTTAACTGCCCTGTAATCTACCTCTCTCAGCAGGACTTGGCCCATGCAGTGAGTCAGCCTTTTACAGTCTTTAAGTGCTACCTGTGTAGAAAGAACCGCCTCCCTTAAGGCCCCAATACACATCAAGCGAAATTGAAGAATGAATGGGAGTGATGTCATTTCAAACTAAATCTGGCTAAAACAAAGTTAGTTTGGACTAAGTTTCAGTGGTTTGAAACAGCTTGCTTCTTCTTTTGTATCTTGCTGGCATGCAGGTATGGCCTAGATTTCTCCACTTTGTTTTAAAGGGCCCATATCATGCAAATAATACACTTTTTAGCCCTTAAAAGCATTTTGTTGTATATTTGGAGTGTTTATAAGTACAGAAAAGATGAAATTATTCTCTTCAGGTGCTTCGTTCATATCTTTATATTCTGTTTTGGTCATATTTCACAAGCTGTTCAGATTTTTCTGTTGACGTTTTTTGAACAAATACGTTGCAGTATTTGCAGCGGAACTGAAAAATAATTAAGGACATTGACTACCGGCCCAACACTTCGAGCAATCCGCCATTATTATTTATCGCTCCGATTTTGTAGTCCAAGCTTATTGATGCAGAAGTTACGAAGTCTAGTCAAAATGTTCATTTGTTGGATGAAGTGACCCAAAGCACTTGAAGTATTCCAACTTCAACAACCTCCGCCAGTATAAAGAAGGGTTTGCAGATCGACTTTGTCTGAATGAAGGTAAATTCCTCTATCTTTGGAGACGAATGAACAGAGCATTTCGATAAGCAGTAAATATCGTTAATAACAATAAAGTAGTTTACTATCTTAAAACACATGGTGGTCATGGTTTAGCAGTACCTATGTCTTTCTTTGTTTTTGTTTTGAAGTAACGTTACACGTCTGCAGCACGTACATATCATATTATCAGTACAGATTTTTAGTGGTAAGATTAAACCGTAGTTATTTATCTTGTCAGTTTGCTTGTTTTAACGAAGAAATAGTCGACTTTCTCTTATAACGCATACATTTGCATACCACTGCATCCATATGAAGACGTTGCTTCTGCAGGTTCGTCGTCTTTTTCAAATCGCTCTGCTCTGGCTTGACCATGTAAGGCTTGATGGACAAGTCTTCCGTTGTTGACATTTTGTTAACATGTGAATAAAAATGTTCTTTGAAGCTGTAGTATATAATTGTATATTTCTAATCAAACTACAAAAACGGTTGAACGTTGAACTCAGCGACCTGAAGAGTGGGCGTGGTATGACCAAGCGGCAACATTCTAATCTGAAACATGAAGCCTACCTGGAAGTGCGAAAAACTGCAATCCATCGAAAATCCACTAGGCCGGTCCCAAAAGGGAGCAAATGTCCATAGACCCAATGTTAAAATGTCAGTTTTGACAGCATAAATTAATGTTTTTACAGTTTTTTTATTGTAATCTTCAATATGTTCCGCGTGCCTGACAACTGTGAGGGGTGAATTTTTTTCTAACTCTTTAGTTTATATCTTATTTAAATATAAAATGTATGACAAATAAGGGCGGTTAACTTTGATTGGCCGCTGATAACGGGCAGCGCCGAGATGGAATTTGACGTCTCGCCCATGATCTGACACAACACATCATACCACCACTGTATCCTTTCTGAACATTTGTATTTCCCAAGATTTTCTTGTATAGCGCCGCCCATACCCCCATAAACAGCCTCAGAACTGTTCTTCAGAAAGTCTATGGGTGACGTCACAGGCGCTTTGTCCATATTTTTTATGTCTATGGGTATGACACATCTCTTTATTTAAAGGGGCTGCTTTAAAATGGGTTGCTCACAGACGCATATCAGAAAAGGGGTAGAAAAGGGGCCTGTGGAGCTATAATAATGAGGAATTCAGACCCAAGCATTGCAATTATGCTTTATATAGACCACAAATGTATGATTTATATGTAAAAACTATTTATTTAAAAGCATGATATGTACCCTTTAAAACCTTTCCCTTCCAACTGTGGGACAGTCGTGCACAGAGTAGGCATGAGCAGAGAGACATGTCTCATGTTTATGAAGGAGAGACCATTTCTAAAGTAGGTGTGAGGGAAAGATACAGGTCTTTACCTGCACCTTCATTACAGGTAATTATATATTTCAATAGCCTATAGCAAATTGTCAAATATTCAGGTGTAAGATACCTTGACAGGTACATTCATAATTGTATTAGAATATGACAGTGGTAGTTGTGTTTGAAATATGCACAAAAAAGTAGACATAAAATCAATAAACATCATTAGACATAACTGAACATGAGGAATGTGTTTGTGTGTCACCATTTTCCTGAATACATGCCAATGTACGTCACTAAAGTACGCCGTTAAATATCAAACATCGCCAAACAAACAGCAACAACTCTAAAATGTGTGTTACAGTCATGTTTAGTGCAGAAAAATGAACAAAATATCTTGGCTCTGTTGCTAAATCTAGTGAGCTGCCTTTCTGTATACTGCTTAAATGCCTTCTAGGGTGAAATCCAAATTGAAAAGAAACCTCTTTTTGGACAAAGTTTTGGATGTTTTGGAACAGAGTGCATTTGTGCTGTACCTTCAAGACAGAGTGAGAGCAGTCAGGGTGAAATCTTTCCTCTGTTTGGGCTGGATCTTCTGGTATCTAGCCTCTTGAAACTGCCTCACCCTCGGCTCCAATGCATCTCTTATCAGAGAACCGACTTCCTGTAAATACAAACAGATAAGTGTTTGCGTACATATTTGCAATCTCGATAAAGACAAACCTCCCAAGGTGACATTTGTCATAAAACTTTTATATGGAGCTCAAATTTAACTAGAAGTGCTGCATGTAGCGTTAAACCTGGGAGGGAAAATCATTCAACGCCTTTCGGCTGTGTGGGCCAACCAAAACATATCTTATAAAGGCAGGAGGAGGATGGGGGGAATCCCCAAGCATAGCTTCAAATTCCAGATTTCTGCAGTATCAGCCTGAAGTGTAAGAGGACAAACACAAACAAACAGAAACACACCCTAATTCCCGTACCTTCCTGTGCTCTGCAGAGAACCAGCTGGTATTGTCTTCTTTGCCTAAAGGCAGTATGTGAAGATCCACTAGCACTGCAAAACTCCCACACTTTGGAGAGAAAGAGAAAAAGATGGGGGTCTTAAATACAACAAAAAGTCATCACTGAGCAGATTAAATGACACCTTAAAATCCATAGCTGAGGGCAAGTCACACCATCCTCTTCCGTTTGTCTTTGTGCATCTGCTTCCCCCCTCTCTGCCAACCACGTTTACAAGCTTTGTAAACGCACCTCATTAGCATCATGTCAGTAACCAGATACACTTGATCTCAGAGACGATGGTGTTAAAACTAAAGACGTACAGAGGACTGACACAGCAAAGGATTTGCAGGCTTTGCTAAAGGATGACCTCGCTAACCTACTAGTTTATGGAAATGTGACGAGAAGAGAGCCAGATTCAGGGAGGTTCCAGAACTTCGAATTATTGAGACGCTACGTCAGCACGTCAGGGACAATAAGTCACGACGAAGTAGGAGAGCCAGAGCAGTCGCGGCCGTTTAAGCACTTGTTACATCTCAACTCCACACTGGCCTGATTATGTTTTACACATGAGCGCAAGAACGAGCCAGTCACTGTGCTCCGGTCCACTCACACAGGCCTTTTCTGGACCACCCGCAAGAGGACGAAGAGGAGCCGGCGCTGAAGCATGTCAACACCTGAGCTCAAAGCTAGATGTGGCCGCATTGATGCTAGGGGACGCGAGCGTGAAAGACAATAGGAGAAACGAGCTGATGACATTAGAGGAGAGCAGACAGAAAGAAATTCCCCTTTTCAAGACACAGTCCAGAACACATTCTAGAGCACTTCCAGAGTGCCTGATAAAATCCTGACAGAACACGAATGAGCGAGTGTGTTTTAGTGGGCCCGGGAGAGGAGCTAAAGTGGCTTGGGCCAGGCGGTAATGCTCTAGGTCCTTGTTTCTCCGAGGCCAGCAGGGAAAGGATGACGTGAGAACGTGAATTAGAAGGGTGTGTTGGGTAAAGCCCATTGTTTAGCACTGCTCTATGGCTACACTAGTTTTCTCTCTCTCTTTACATCTTTGTCTCTTTCTCACTCGTCACATAAGCAATGATTTATGCCTCCCCATACCGGTGGAATCTACAGCGACTGAGTAAATAAAACTTCTCCAGGATTCTCGTTTGGCTTCTAACCTCCGAATTCATCTCCAGTCAAGCAGGATTACGGCACATTATTAGCACACAGACAGGCCAAATCGTGCTGCCAAATAGCTTTGTTTTTGACATGAAAGCATATTTTCCTCTAATTGCTGCTTTGTGTACATGAGGGTTAGTTTGATGGTGGCTGTGTTGAACTTAAGGGACAGGCTGCCCCCTTGTGTCAGTCTATGGAAGTGTGTTTTTCTAAAGATAAGCATGGTGGTGGTGACATGAGACAACTCTGTTAGGATCTGTATCAAGGTTGTGTTTAGTTTCATTGATATCCTTACAGATACATTCATTCCAATATCCGTGATAAATCTCATCAGCCTTGAAGCCAAGTTAATCCTATGTGGTCAAGCGGGACAAAAGCTAAAAGAAGAAACAGAGGAATCTTTATGTATGAACGTGGAGGACAGCAGATCCTTTAGAAAACACTGGGCGGCTTTCTCCTCACGTCTTTGTGCTGTGCCCATTCTGCAACTGACCAGTGGTTTCGGCTGACTGCCTTGCACAATTACCGTGGCGTGGGAAAGCATAGGAGGGAATGGACAGGAACTGTCAATCAGGCGGTGAAAAGGAGCTTGGCTTCGATGATCCCATAATGCATCTTCTTATGCTGCCTCTGGAACTGCCACACTAATCGCATGCTGCTCTGTTTTTCTCCACTTTCTTTTTGAAATCCGAAATATGCCATTACAGAAGACTGTAGGAATGTTCCCAGTGTTTGAGAAGCATGTTCGCTCAGCTTTTCCAGGCCCTGTGTGACTATGGGACAGAGAGAAATCATAAAAATGGATTTGCCTAATATGGGGGTCTGTCTTTAAATGCGAGTCAATTTGACATACAGTGATTAGAAAGAATAATGAGGTTCGGCTTGTGAAAGGATTAGTGTCATTGGAAGTAATGAGATCGTTCTCCCAAAACTAAAAATCATTTACTTTACCCACATGTTGTTTCAAATCTGCATGCATTTCTTCCTTCTATGGAGCACAAAAGCTCATTGACTTTCATTGCATGGGAAAGAAACAGTTGAAAGTGAGTAAATTATGACAGATCTTTTCATTTGTGGATGAACCATCCTTTAACACCCATTTGTTTGGAATGGATGAAAGGATTTTGCACATTTAACAATTGTACTGTTTGCAATGCATGAATAGAAGCAAGTTAAACACTGTTGCGTTACCAAGCTACAATGAAAGAATCCAGAAGATTTGGACTCATATTTGTTTTGTGAGAAATCTAAAAATAGTTCTTAGGCAAAATTTCAAAATAACAAATACTACAGCCATCCAAAAGTCTTTTATTATGCCCGTAAACAAGAAAATCCTTGGCTGTATTTGCAGAGAATGGTATTAAAACATAAGTTTTGCAAGCTACTTTTGCAACGGTTTTGTTGAATGCCTTAAAGAAAAGCCTTTCAGGGGAAAGAATCTGCCAGAAAACAGCTGAACCAAGAGGTGATCTCTGAACTAAGCCGCTAGCTTGCTACACAACCACTGTTAAACAATCCCCTGGCAGATACATTAAATTTCTCTGTTTGCCAAGTAACAAATCCGTCACTATTGTGCAATGACAGTCTTGACAGCTCTGTGTCACATTCTAGAGGAAGAATGATCCTGTCTATACCGGAAAATATTTTGCAGATATCTTTTCACTATATTATTGTATATAGGGCTTGAGGCAAAGAACAGTTTTTTCTTTTTCTACATCCCTTCGTTTGTTGATCCTCGTTGAATACACCTGAGGTTCTCTGTAGGTCATTAACCTCCTGATTAAACTCGTTCTTACCTTTCACTCTTTATCAGATCAGCATGGCCTGCCAAAAACACACTACAAAGGCCCTGAAACCAAACAAACAGTAAAACAGAACAGTACCAAATCTCGCTCTGACCGAAGACACGGAGACATTAAGCTGTGCTATTTTCTACTCGCAATCGCTAAGAAACACACGAGGCAAGCCGTGTTGCTTTCGGCTTTTTGGACTCCTGGGCTCTGCTCTGAATCACTTGCAGTTCCCAAGATGCTCCCGTGTTACCTCCTCTTATCAGTTTCACCCTCCCTAACTGAGATTTCTCCTGCCCTCACTCTGATTAGTGTCGGGCAGTGGGCCCAGAAGCGTTTGTGCAGCAGTTGCCTGTTCGCCACCACACATCCCTGCCCTTTTACCACTGCTATCGCTGCTGTGAGAACCGAGACCCCCTTTTCTCTGCACTTAGCTCCAGGGCTAACATTAACCAGCCACAGATGTTTATGCTGGGAGAGAGAAGGAGAGAATGAGAGACAGAGGGCAGCAGAAGCAGTCTCACTCAATAAAACTCCCCCCTCTGTCTAGCTCCGTCTTTGTCTTTGTAAGAGCATTGCAGGTGACGAACAGTCTCCGGAGCCTAAGGGAACTCTTTAGATCTATGGGTGTTGCCTGTTAAAAGTTTAAATCTTTGGTCTTGACTTGCTGATTTTGATTGGCGTGAGTCACCTGACATTCCTTCAAGAGGGTCAACATTAGCGTTGTCAGCAAGAGAGCCATGAGGCACAAACAAGTTTAACTAGATTTTTACATGCAAAACTCAGCACACTGATGCTAGTGTGATCCGGGTGGTTGCTAAACGCCTAGTTCACACTACATGATTTTAAGCCCGATTTGCAAATCGTTCAGCTCGCCGACAGGTCAGGGTGTTATCGCGTGCAAATCGCGGGGATTAGCAGGCGATGAACGCTTGCCAATCTGTTAGTATGAAAGAGCCAACAACGCATCAAAGACGCTCGCAGACGTGTCGCTCAAGCCCAGAAAAATATCTAGCATGCTAGATATCCAGAGCTGTCGCATGACTCAACCTCAGTGATGTCATGAGCTACAGCCAATCAGAGCAAGGCATGGGTTGAGGTCACCGGGTAAATCTTATTTTTTCTTTTTTTTGCATTTTTCTTTAGAGCAAATCATTGCGCAAACAGTTTGCAGCACTAGTCTCATATTCACATTGTTACGTTGTCTTCGTCTTCTTCACTGGGTATTGGCGTGCTTGCTGTTTTCATGTCATTTCCGGTTCATTTTATAGCGTGATTTTTTGTGACAAAACGTGGTTTGTAGACAAGATAGAATCGTTGGGTGACAGAGTTGTTGTCAACTCGTGTAGCGTGTTACCTCCTGTTGCGGATAAATCACATTGTGTCGTTTGGTGTAAACAGCTCAACAACTTTAACACTCCTGATTTCACAGAGAGCAAGTCATGTAGTGTGAACCGCACAGTTCAGCTGACGTTTTAAAATTCATAGAGTGTGAACTTGGCTTAAGGTGTTCTGTGGTGGTTACTTACTGGCTCATGGAAAAATTGCCCCTAGCTCTCTAATGATATTCTGATCTCTAAGATATGGCTCAGGTCTCTCCTTCAGTGAATATCTATGGCAATTGACATAGCAGCACACCTCTCTTTCGAGAACCCAACATGATTTGAGACATCATTCCAATTTGCAGCGCATCAAATATAATGTGGGATGAGAGTTATGAGCTTAAGTCCTTAAATATAGCAGCAGGGCTCCAGACTGCAACTAAAACGGTTAAAGGGTGTCTGAAATTATTTTAAATCTACACTGCAAAAAAAAAAAAGAAATCCTGTTAAAATTTACAGTAAATAAAAATAAAAAAGGCAGCTGTGCCTGAAATTCACAGTAAAAAAATCCAGGACACAGGGTGAAAACAATATCAGGCCCACACGCATTACACTAAAATAATGCAATAAATATTAACTAACAATTACTGATAACAAAAATTAGAACAAACTAATTTATTTAAACGCAGGGAATGTCTTTTCACATTTTTTCCACTTATAAATTACATAATTCATATTTTACTTGAAAAAATATACATTTGCAGTATTTTACAGTAAATTACATATAACGCGAACCCTCAGGTGCTCTGCAGTCATTTCTGACTGAAAAAATTCTGTTTTGAATTTCTAAAAATCACAGCTTCATCGGAATGTTATGAAACTTGGTGACTTTTATGGCATTATGTATGTGAATACAAAAAAAATTAGGTCATGATCCAAGCATGCTAAGTGGTCTAAAAAAATAGTCACACTTGTGGTCTTCTGTCAAAAATGACCCCATAGGAAATGAATGGGAAATTGACAAAAACACAAAAATTCACATTTTTTTTTTAATAAAAATTGTTTTTATCATTTATCGTTTTAAACTATATATATTCAAATCCACCGGAAAAAAAAATTTGTTCATAAACATCTGGGGAATTCACATGCTTCTACACTTTTTCTCTATACTGTAACCAGATAGTGCTATTTTTTTTCTGAAGGCCTAGACTCTATATTAAACTAAAATACTGCATTAATAAATTTTTGAAAAAAGTAATATATATATATATATATATATATATATATATATATATAGAAAAATATGTTTTTCCATGGCAAAAATAGACCATAAATATTGCATAAATATTAATAAATTCAATCAAATTGTCTCAAAATACTAAATTACAAAGAATAAATATTATAGAACAAAAGTAAATTGCATTGGTTTTACTGGGATGGAGGAAATTAAATTTTCAGGTGTCTGGTCACTTTTGACCAGGAAGATAACAAGTGTGACTCCAAAACGAAGAGCACCTGAGGGTTAAATTATATGTAAAAAATGTCACCATAAATAGTTATGTATCTTAAAGTTGAACAAATAAAATGTTTTTTTACTGTAGCATTTTTTTTTCTGTAAAAATAACAGTGCAGACAAAAAAATAATCTAAAAATTTTTAGTATTATTTTTTCTAGGTTTTGTCATATTTCTCATGTTCTTTAAAGTGTGTGCTAGTGTTTGCTCCATGTAACAATGAGCACACTATGAGTTACGATTCCCATGCATTTCATGAACAAATGACTCTTAATATTTTATTTTATTACTCACTCATCCAGTAAATCATTCAGTGGGATTAATGAGTTCTGAATTAGGATATTGTAAAAACAAAAATACTAAATGTAAGAAAACTCAGCAATTCTGTCTTTTTTCTACCCCAAAAAAATATCTGTCTAATTAAAGGTGTTTTGTTGTTTGTTTTACTAAATCCAAATGTGTATTATAAGAGCAAAAAGTCCCTAATATATATATATATATATATATATATATATATATATATATATATTTTTTTTTCTTTAGTCTGGACTCTGGAGCCTGTGCTTCGGGTCAGGGGATTTTGAAAACCTTAACAAAAACCACTAATAAATCAGCATGATTATGACTAAGCTGGCTTTTATTTCTAAGGACTCTGAGGTGCTCTTTGAGTTAATCTCTGGATGTAAGCACACCTGAATTGAGTTCTTCTCTTTTTTTCATAAGGACACAACCCAGAAGCAAAATTCCAACTGCAAGAACAGGCAGGAATATCACCCAGTAAAGCTCTACAAACAATTGAACAATATCAGAAAGATCCCAAGACTTCTAGTAAAAAGGAAGTATTGAGAAAAAAATAAAAGCATTGCTCCACTTCTTTACACTGTGGTTTTAGAATAGATGCTGCTAAACTACCAACATTAAGCTGGTAAATCTAAAATTAACTGAAATATTTCTAGTTCCAAAAAACAACATGAATCCTAAATCCTCCCATGTCTGTTAAGCTGCATCTATCCCAATTTTCCCTCTGCGTTTCAGAAATGACAACATATTTCCTTGATCCGGTGACAGTAACAGGATGCTTGGAGGTCCAAGTGTGTGGTCCGTATCTACCAGGGAAGTCGACCTAGCACATAAACCAGAGCCAAGACATCTGTCATACTACCCAGCACTCAATGTTCATACTCAAAAACAAAGTATCACGCTCTCCCATCATCTCCTGCACCAAATGGGTATAACAGCAGAGTGGCGTGGCAGGTCTTGTGTAAATATTCAGTGTCTTCTGAGGCGTTAAGTCAGGGCCTTGAGTCAATTTACGTGGGTGTATCTCATCTCCAACATTAACTGCACTGTGGAAACATGACATTCAACATAATGTTGCTGTGTCAGGATGTTCAATCAATCTACCAATGGCTTATAAAAGTCATTTTATAATGTAAAAAATAAAAATCTGATTTTGTACAGATTTGTTGTACTTATACTTTTCTTAAAGGGACAGTTCACCTAAGAACTACATTTTTTTCATTATCTCACTCACCCTCATGTTTCGTTCCAAACCCTTATGACTTTTTGCATAATCAATGACTTTCATTTTGTAGACAAAATTTTCTTTAAAAAAAAAAATAAAAAATTGTGTCCCACAGATGCGGGTTTGGAACGGCATGAGGCTAAAAATTCTGAGAGGATTTTCATTTTTTATAAACTATCCCATTCACCTGGGATAGAAAAGAATGCAGTATTGTAATATCTTGACACAGGTCATATGCTCGCCGTACAGTTTAGCTGAGATCTGGGCCAGTTGATGGTATTGCCTTCCCCATTTAAATGTCTCCCTGTGGTCACAGTGTTGGGCATGACAGTTCCTTTCTCAGGGAGAGCAACGTATATAACAGTATCATTATGTGCAGACTGGGAGGGTGAAGTTGGTGAGTGGTGCTCTCCCACAATGAAAAACAGAAAGACAGGAGAAATGATGAGTGAGAAAGACAGAAAGAGAGAAATATGCAGCCAAAGTCTGGTACTAAACACGGATGTATGTGATCCAGAGCAGCGTCCAGGAACGCGAGTTAAAGCCTTCACTATATGAAACATCAACAAAGACAGAGACCCAGGGCTTTCCTAGCACTTAATAGAAACATCTGACATGCATTAGCACTGACATTCATTGACATTCATCTGGCATGAAGATGAATAGACAGGGCCTGGTCCAGCATGATCTGTGCAGCCGAGAAACATGGCCCGAGGAGACATTCAGCTGGATAGATGCATGCATGATTATAAACATCAGACTAATGTATTGTAAAAGAAAGTGACTTAGGTGGTGTGGAAAATATAATACAAAGTGATGCTATGTTGAAATCTGGATTTTTTTTTTGTAGCATGGTTTGTCACAAACATGTAATGAGCACACACAAAGCACATGAAAAAGTGGAAGCTATAAACTACTAAATACATTCAGACAGCTGCATGCTGATAGCATTCATTTGCTAAGGCAACTACCCCCTCTAGTGTTTAGAAATTTAGTAGTTACATTTTTTCAACAGCTCTGAATTTTAAGTTGATCTTGAGTCTATAAATCCCTTTAGGTTTCTCATAATACAGACGTCCGTTTCTACCACATAAGAAAACAAATCATGCTTTGGTAAATCACAAATAAGAAATAAAAAATAGAAGGTGCCCAGCTTCACAGACTTAGATAGAGCCAGGATTAGGCCTTAGTTAAATTATAAATAATAACAATAATAATTCATTGCATTTATATAGCGCTTTTCTCAACACTTAAATTGCTTTACATATGAAAGGGGAATCTCTTCGAACACTACTAATGTGGCAGCCATACAGCACCAGAATGCCCACCACGATGAACGAATTGATGAAGCCAATCAGTACGTGTTGGGATGATTCGAAGGCCATGATGATGGACAGAGGCCAATGGGCAAATGTGGCCAGGATGCCGGGGTTAAACCCCTACTCTTTTTCGAAGGACATCCTGGGATTTTTAAAGGGTCAGGACTAGGGTTGGGTATCGAAAATCAAGTATCGATTGGAACCGGGACTAACTTTTCGTTTTTCCGGAATCGATCAAAAGTTAAAATTTCGATTCCTAATTTCCTAGTTTCTAGATTTACAGTCCGTCGACTTGGACGAAGAAACCGATAAACCAACGAAGAAGCGTCTGACCGGAAGTGTTGGCATAACCGCGAGTTGAACATGAGTAGCTTACGTCGACGGTCCAAAGTGTGGCTTCAGTTTTCTAAAAATAACGAAAATCTCTGCAAAATGCAAAATTTGTGACAAAAGGAGTATTTGTGACAGAAGGAGTATTTCCTTCAGAAAGACCGTTGGTTAGCAAGGTTAGCTAAACTTTTTTGACCCTGCCTCTTAAAAGAATCGGAAATCGAGAATCGTTAGGAACCGGAATCGAAACAAGGTATCGAAATCGGAGAATCAGAATCGTTCAAATTCAAATCGATACCCAACCCTAGTCAGGACCTCAGATTAATGTCTCCTCCGAAGGAGTCAAGAATGGAAGTTTATGGGGTCTACCCTGGGTTCACCTCAAAGAGCATGCATAGAGAAGTCCAAATTAAACATGATTTAATGACTCGTAAATGTAAGTACACATTGATGGCCTAAGACACAAAACGAGCGGTTTGTGTGAGAAAACGAACACTATTCATATCGTTTTTTATTTTACCTCTTGTAACCACAGCCACGTCCAAGTGATCTGAATGCACGGGCGCTTCGTTCTGCGCAAGCACCGGAAGTGATCTCTTGTGTGGTTGCGGAAAAAAAATCAACGTTGTCTGTTGATATATCAGAATCGTCTTCCATTGCAATTTCCTGTAAATCTAAATATGTTTAGATCTTAACAGTGAATAACACTGCTGAAATCTCTGTGTAATCTCAGTGGCGTACACGCGTGAGAGATCACATCTGGGGCTTTCCAGCACTTGCGCACAGAGAAGCGCCCTCGCCCTCAGAGTACTTGGACATGACTGTGATTACAAGAGGTAAAAGCGATATAAATTACTGTAAGTTTTCTCACACAAACCGCTCATTTCGTGTCTTAGGCCATCAATGTGTACTTACATTTACGAGTCATTAAATCATGTTAAATTTGGACTTCTCTGTGCATGCTCTTTGAGGTGAACCCAGGGTAGACCCCATAAATTTCATTATATGACTAACAGACAAGAATGGTTTAATCTTAAAATATCAAAATTGACAATACTGTGGAAACAAAGACACCTGCATCTTGGATGCCCTTGAGGTAAGCTAAAACATATCAAAAATTAATTTCAAAGCGAACTATCCCTTTAAGACCCACACAGACCACAGGGTGAGTAGCACACTCTGCTGGCATCACTAACACCTTTTCCAGCAGCAACCTGGTTTTCCCTAGAGGTTTCCCATCCGAGTACTCTCAGGCTCAACCCTGCTTAGCTTCAGCTTGGGCTGATGGCACAGTGCATTTTAGTAGTATTTTATAAATGTGCCTTTGAGAAAAATAAACATTACTGGTGTGCATCTGTATGCAAAACAATGATACTGACATATTTTAAGACATTCATTTTAGTCTGGGACTAGTTTTAAGCCTTGTCTGTGAAACCGGGGATGATATGCTAAGTCATAATTCTGTCATAGAAGGACAAGGTTGAAATAAAAATATAAAAGTCATAAATTACATAAAAGTCATAGTTATGAAATAAAAGTTGAAATTATAACACAAGCCATAATGTCAAAAATCAAAGTCAAAACTATGACATAAAAAGTCCAACTGATTAAGATAAAAAGCCACAATTATGACATAAAAGGTCGAAATTAAAATATAAAAGTCATACTTATGACATAAAAGTTGAAATTATAAAATAAGCCATAACATGGTTAAGTCGAAATGATGACATAAAATGATGACATAAGTCCAAATGATGAGATAAAAGTAAAAGATTTTGAATTATAACATAAGTAATGATGAAATAAATATGTCAAAATTATGATATAAAAATGTGACATGATGATTAGATTAAAAAAGTCAAAATTATGACAAAAAGTTTCGACTATATAAGAAAATGTGAAACCTTGGAACTCAAAAACGTATAGCATCCTTGAGTCCTTTAATTTTTCATATTGAGAGAATGTTAAATTGTGATGTAATTCTTATAACCTCTTGTGATGTCCATATGCCCCTCTTAATAAATAATTAATAATAATAATTTATTTGTTTATTACTGTCAATAACATTTCTGTAACCTTTCATTTGAAACAAGAAAATGACATTTATCACACTAAAAACGATAACGTGATCACAAAATACTGCAGCAATGACCAAAAGATCATAATAAATACTTCTACATACCTTCACCACAAATTTAGAGGACTGCATTCTGATGAAACACTGCAAAACAAATCAAAGAGAACGCGCTGAACAACCACAAACAACAAAGAAACTGGTCAAAATCTCCATATCTCATTTATCGTACCGAAAACATAGTTATGAAACCCAAATCAGTTGAATGAAATACTCACGTGTTTGTGACAGAAGTAGTTGGATAGAGCTGAAGAAAAGCCCAAATCGAAACACAAAGCAGGAATGGCGGTAAAAGAGCGCTCAAGTACTTCTCTTACGACATTCTGGGTCAATTAGATATATTTGCCTATATAAAAGTAATATGTGTAATTAAAATTAGTCGAAAATAACGATAAAATAACGGTAATGAAAGAAGCTTGAATCAGTTTCTCCCGCCGCTGGTTTGAAATTCGCCCTGTCATGTCAGGACCCCAGCGCGGACAGTTGTCATAGAGACGCAGTCGGATATAGGCGGCTACATATTTTGCCGGACAGTCATGATCGTTATTCGTAAATTGCGAAATATCCATGATGTTATATATCTTAACAAAATTATAATTCCGCATCGAATATGTTACGTTGGCGATGTAAAAGCCAAAGTTTGTTTTATTGGTTTCTGTTGTTAAATCCTTTTTAACTGGCATGTTTGGTGACCACATAAGAGTGTTGTACGGTTGTAAGACGTAAACACAATCTGCTGCTTGTCTATTGTTGTACGGTTTGGCTTTTTCTTCTTTTTTTTCTTTTGTTTTGTTTCGTTAAACAATAAGCTTAACTTTGGGGAATGTAACATACGAGCCTCGATAAGTAAATTGTACACGACTCCTCGCGTTTTATAAGCTATTGAGTTTATTTTTAATTACAAATCAGCAACAAGAGTTGCCATTAATTCTATAATGCCATCAAGTCATTTTAGTGTAATAATGTTTAGCAAGATTATGTTAATAGGTTATTGACGTAAAATACTTAACTCCAAAACATCATTTCACTAATTATTTTTATGACCTCATATTATTTGTCTACGGACTATACGTTATATACTATTAATAAAATAATTCAAGGGTCATTTAAAATGAACTATTAAAGGTAAAAGGTCGAAAAACTAAGAGAAACGTTTACCTTAAATACTCTCATGTGGTTTATATCAAAGATATTATGCTACTACAATATTGATCAATCATTACATAAAATCATAATATTATACTATTAGGCATATGATCTAATAATTTCTAAGTGTTATTATAAACCAACTGACCTGTATCGAAAACCTGTGAATTTCTCTGAATGAAACCACAGTATGTCTCGCATTTGTAAGAAGAAACCTGCTGTGTGCACAGATGAACCACTTTCCCACAGTAACATCTGCCAAAAGATAGCTCTCTTGAGAAATATACTCAGTACCGCCTATGGACCTACTGGCAGACTGAAACAAATACACAACAATGTTGGGGGCCACGTCTTGACCACTTCAACCTCTACAGCGCTTCTCAAGCGAGTAGATATGTCTGAGCCACTTCTCAAACTAATCTCAACTTCTGTTCAACATCACACCACAAGTTACAGTGACTGTGGGCTGTTTATGGGGATTTTCATGCTGAGACTTATTGAAAATACTCAAAAATATAATCTAAGAACAGTTGCTGCAGCCAAGTCATACAAACATCTTGTGGAAGAATGCAACCTGTATCTTAAAGGAGACTCTTGTGGTTGTAAGGTCTCGGTAGACTTCAGCAGCTGTGACTCACTCGTTGCCCTGGCCCGGAGCATGATCACCAGCAAACCAGCCTGCATGTTGGATAGCAGGGAGACACAGCATATCAGTTCACTGATCGCACAGGCCTTTCTGTATTCAATCCCTTGCGACTCTCCTGATGTGGCCTGCTTTGGAAGGACAGTTACCATCGGCATTGAGGGCCAGTCGGTTAGCGATTCTTCTGTTTTCCCTGGACTGCTGGTGGATGTCCCTGAGATGCTTCAACCTGCGGATCTTAAGAGACTGGGATCTGGTCCATTTAAAGTGGTGGTTTTCAGTGCATCACTGTCAGGGTGATATGTCTGAGGTTGGAGATGTAACATTGGAGATCCATAGGGGAGTGGACCTAGAGCTTGATCTCCTTCAGCAGCTCCTCAAGCTTGGGGAACAAGTTGTTAAGGACAAAGTGAGCTTATTTGCTTGTCAGAAAGTAGTACATCCAGTCCTTCAGCACTACTTGAGGGAACATGGAGTGGTGGTCATAGAAAGGCTTGGACTTGTCCTGATGGAGCCGTTCATCCAGATATCAGGTCGATGTTTTAGAATATTTATAGAATTGAATTTGAATTTATAGCTGTTTTCTAAATTGTTTAAAATGGTTTAAAGTTGTATTTCCAGCTCTGTCTGTATATTTAAAAACTAGTTATTCAATGAAAAAGTATTTTTTATGGAAGTAGATAATATGCATTTTCAAGTACATGTTAAAAATGTATTTTAATAGTAATTTCTTAAGAAAATAAGCACAATTTCAACTTGGCATTCTTACTCATTCAGCAAACACATTAAACAAACACAAAAAGTGTAATTTAAAATATTAAGTGACATACAATTTTAATGTACAAAAATTTTCAAATAAATCTTTTTACTTCCATCCTGAAAAAAAATCAACATTTAACAATATATATATATATATATATATATATATATATATATATATATATATATATATATATATATATATATATATATATATATATATAAGCAGCACACCTGTTTTCAACAATAAGACATTTTTTCTTGAGCACCAAATCATCATATTAGAATGATTACTGAAGGATCATGTGACAGTGAAAACTGGAGTAATGATCCTGAAAATTCAGCTTTGCCATCATAGACATAAATTACATTGTAAAATATAATAAAAAACAGAAAATAGCTATTTTAAAATGTAATGATATTTCACTTTCTGATTGTTATTATTTAAAGTCATGCCTTATTTTAATTATTTATTGGTTATTCTCAGTGAGTTACTTATCTACTAGCTACTAATTACATCTTCAACAGTGTAATTATGTTACTGTACTCATTACTCTTAAAAGTATTGCATTACAAATCCAATATTCAGCCTCGACTAGTTGAACAATACAAGGATAGGCTGAAACTCTCTTTAAATTCTTTAAAAATAAATAAACAAATTGCATAAATTATTATTGTACTGGCCAAAGTATTTAAAGTGACAAGGCTAAATTAAAAATATACATTTTATAATTAGACGTAAATGTTTTATGTTAAATCCACAATTGTTTGATATATAAAATTGTAGTATGTACTGTATTAATGCAATTACATCAGAAGAAAATGTAATTAATTACAGAAAAATTAAGAGTAATCCCTTATTCTACTTTTCCAAAAGGAAAAGTTAAGTAATTAAATTACAGTAATTACTTAGTAACAAGTTACAACCAACAATGGTTATATTATATATAGGCTTATACATCATTATAACATCATTGTGCAATACAATGGTGCTGAAAAGAAATGTCAGTCGACATTCTTAGAGGCTTCATTTTTCATTTTAATTTCAGGTGCTCAGGCTGTTGCCCTCCTTGCTCTCCTGTCCCGGCTGAAGCGTAACGGGCTGGTTGGAGGATTCTGTTTCCAGTCATGTGGATCCAGAGAGCTGCTCCATCTTCTTCCTTTTAAAGATGCTGCAATTAGCACCTTGCTACTTTGCCACAGAAATGAAACTATGCTTGAAGAACTGAAGGTTAAAGTCAAGATTTTTATGTTCATTTAATCATTTGAATTATTTGTATTTAAATGCACAAATTTAATTTTTCTACCAATTAATTTAAATACACAGTTTAAAACAATTCACCAAATTGAATCAAGCTAATGAAAACATCTGTCTTAGATGTGTTTAAAAACATCTCTTTAAATGCTCTTTTAAAGGAATACTCTACTTTTTTTGGAAATATGTCCCAAAAAAGATGTCCCAATACTTTAAGCAATATAGTGTATTTTATGAAGGTTCAATCTATTGCCCCTCTGCCCTCTCCACTAATAATCCCTGGTTGTGCCGAACAATTCTTTCAGGTTTATTTTGGGTGCAATCTTCCCTCTTCTCCAAACTATTTATTTTGTTCCTTGTATTTTTAAGTTCCAGTTTTCCAAATGACTTCTTCTAGATTTACTGGACTCACATTTATTTATTTAAACTTATTGCAAAAATCCCTCTTTCACTTCTCTCATATGATGAACATTTGTTTTAATTTGTTGGACAGATGACATGCCAGAGAGCAGAACATGTGTTGCGACTGACTCTGAGGGAGCCCTACGCCCTGCTTGGAGGAGGCTGCACAGAGACACTGCTGGCCACCCACATCACACACATGGTATTCTGTTCCACTGAGTTACACATCATATTCAGTTGCATTTCTACAATATTAATTACTAGATGACTAAGTTTTGCTAGTCAAAATGTTATGAAAAGATGCATCCATCATGCATTTCTTGGCTGGGCGAAATGACGATGTGTATGGTCTAACCACGGTATAAAATGTCTATAGAGATATAGCTATATTGTGTATATTGCAATATGTAACTATAAATGCCACTCTCAGATTGTGCGCAATGTTAAAAAATGATAAGCACAATAAACAGTACAAAAAACAATTGCGATGCTCGCCCTGACTGACACACTGTGTAAATGTGTGTACAGAAAGCCACGTCTCTTGATAAGCGACCCAAATTATTGTGCTTGAATGGTCAAATACACATGCTATAATGTCAAAATGCCCATCATGTTAAGTATTCAAAGCCGGTTATGTCTCCGGTGAAAGTAAACAGTTGGGTGTAAATTGGATGTGTATTAGTATAATGAATTTTTATAATAACAGAAGAAACTTATTTTTAATAACAGAAATGACATAAAATAATAAAAAAATGACTATATCCTGAAATAAAAGTTCTCATATCGTGAAATAAGAATTTGGTCATATCGCCTCATACTGTGAGTTACTGAAACTAAATTGACTCTACTTTAAATTTTACTTTTTTAGCAAAATAAAATAGAGAGAAGAGGATACATTGGTGTGAACATACAAAAAGAAATAAATAAAATTATAAGTACAGAGTGTACAGGCATTTACCACTTTTCTTTGTTAATTCTGAGGCCATGCTGGTCAAACTCGTTAATTAGTGGAAAATCTACTCATACCTACTTAAAATGTCCACTAGGGGAGCTGTGAGCAAACACATTTTCTCTAATTTTTTCATTAATTCAATGCCTTAAGAACAAGAGTTATTACATATTCATATTATCACATTAACATTAGCTGCCAGGAAATGAAAAACAAAAAGATTTACATATAATTTAAAGTCATTTTTAAAATGTGAAAAATTTGGTTTGCATTGAGCTCACTGCTTTTCATGTGGCATTTTCCTAACAAAATTAAATAACTCCATAATATGTTGTTCTTTACAAATTGTGATTCTTAGTATAAAAAAGCACATCACATACACACATTTATACCATACACTTCAGTTTTCTACTATTAAAGGTTTCTAAATCTTTCCAAAATAATCTTGAGTACATACAGTGAAAAAGCGTATGCAAAATAGTTTATTTCTCTAGGGCACAAAATTCACTGGTATATGAAGCATATTTCTTTCCAAAACATGCTTAGCAGGATCAAATATTTTGTAAGTATTTTGTAAGACACTTCCTTAATTTTGTTATTGACAGAATTTGTTAGGCAGTTTCCATGCTTTGACCCAAGAGATATTACCAAATAAAGCAGACCAAAAGAATCTTGCTGCAGGAAAAGACACGGAACAAAAGAGCATTTCTTATATCCTTATTGCTACATTTTTGTTTTAAAACATTAACATTATCAATAAAAATGCTACCACAAAGATCATCATGTTGATTACCACTCAATTAGAGTTATTTAACAGTAACATCACACTCTTTGGAATCGCCTCAAGAACAATAGCAAACTCTCTTGGTTTAACTGATAATTGAAATTTGTGTAGAAATTCAGTATATAACCATACCAACCAACTATATATCCATTGGAATTAAACAACTGTCTTACTAATATATATATATATATATATATATATATATATATATATATATATATATATATATATATATTCATGTGTTCAATATTCGTAAATGTTTCTCCAAGAGTATTAAATCTATAAATAGGAAATGCATTGCAAAAACTTCCTCTATTCTTCAAAAACTCTAACAAACATTTAACACACGAATATTGAACACATGAATTTATATATATATATATATATATATATATATATATATCATACTTAATTGAATCAAGTATGATTGTAGTGATTTGTGTTTTAATAGTACGTCTTTTTGTATTCTATATGAAATAATTGTGTGGTGAAAAAAATTTGCTTATACAACAATTTCCATGCTAGCAGGGCTTGTCTGTGAAAACTGGCCAATTAACAGGAATTTTGTCAACAGAAAAATGCATTTCAACAAAAAGTCTATGCCTCCAAGAGTATTAAATCTATAAATAGGAAATGCATTGCAAAGACTTTCTCTAATCTTCAAAAACTAACATACATTTAACCCACGCATATCTAAAACGTGAATTTTAAAGCTGTTATGTTTATTTTATTTATTAAAGACTTGTTTCTAACAAGTTACTAGATAAGAATGTTTCGGGAGTAAGTGTATGTAATTTACACTGTAAAACAAGTATCGATCAACTTAGATTTACATCAGACTTTATTTTACTCATAAATTGGAGAACCTCATTATAAAAACACATAGGAAAATGTCAAGGGAGTCTTCCAGTCTTCCAGGTTTTGACTCTATTGGTGTGTGCCCTGTAATTTCTGCTTGCTGCTATATTAAGTATTTTGTCATTTTACTTTACAGAATCAGTCCACAGCCACAACAACAGCTGCAGCTCTGGGAGTCTCTCACTCTGAGTTTCTCATGGCGGTCAAGGTATTCTGCAGCTCTCTGCACGCTGTGGCTCTTTCCTTAGAGCATGACGGGCAGGACTGTCTCATTGACCTGACGTATGCTCACCGATGGGTCCCAGAGATCTACCCCCAAACCAGTGCTAGGCAAACTTGTGGCTGTGGTCTGGTGGAAGACAGATCCGACTTGGAGAAGACCCCACTAAATACAGCGTGCCACACTTTCTCTCCTGTTTTCCTGGAAAACACTGACAATCAGCCCAGAATATTAGACTCGTTTTCTGCCAAGCTCAATGCTTTGAATGTGGCTGTCGAGATGGCTAATTTTGTTCTTGATGTAAAATATATTATAAAGGATATCAATTGAATTATGATGAATGAACTAAATAAAGATTCTAGGTTTGATATATTGTATAATCAAATGTTTTTCCAGAGACTTAATTATTCTTCATAACTCCATAAAGTTAAAGCTACACTGTGTGATTTTTACCCCATCTAGCAGTGAAAAGGTATATGACCATCCAGTGAATATTAGTTTCTGTTCCTCTCAATTCCGATTTCGTTTTAACTCCTACGGTGGCCAATGTCAGTCCAAGATTAACATGGCTTCCAGTTCAAACCTCGATCCATGAGTGTTAACTCGAACGTAAACGCGAAAGGCAGAAGTCTTGAATTAACGGGTATGTCCCTCTTTGGCTAATGTACTTTCAAGATGGAAGGGCAACATGCGAACCGAACATTAGAACCCCTTACCCGTATGTATTTTCAATGGCATATTATACACTCACGAGAATATTTTATTACTTGAACGAAGTAAATATACATTAATGAGCACATCATATTTTTGAAAGAACTAAGTGTTTTTAGCTAAGAATAAACTAAAAGAGTTACACAGTGTAGCTTTAAAGTACACATTAAATATACATTAGACCTCCAAAACCAAAATATGAAGAACACAGAGAGTTAAAAGTCTTATTTGATGCTGCTAGTGTCAGTGAGCTGCATTTTTTGCAAATATTCAAATGGAATATTTAAATAGACTTAAAACTATTTATATTTTCAGCACGTCTTACTTCTTCTGGAAGATTATTCCAGAGACGAGGAGCATAGAGGCTAAAAGCAGCATCACCAAATCTTTTACTTCTACTGTGTGGCACTGTTAAAAGTAAAGAATCCGATGTTATGAGAGTCCTTACAGGTACATCAACTCAAACTGTAAGCATTTTTAGTCTGAGGCAATTCCATGCAGTGCCTTATAAACTTATAAAATGTTTTTAAAATCAACACGAAAACTAACAAGTAAGCATTAACCAATGTAATGATTTTAGTATAGATTTTAGTACTAAGAAGTACTTGGGTGTGGCAAAAGGTCCTGCTTCATTTTTATTGTGCCTTTGGTAGTGTAAAGTCCGGCTCGATTGGCCCAGATTCCGACATCCGTTCAGCGGGTGAAGGCCTCTGCGTGTTACTGTCTTTTCTTGTGGAAAAATATTTTTGATTAAATGCAGTACATTTCTCATATGTATATGAAATAATATCAAAGTCATTTAGAATAATCAAATGTAAGAATATATACAGTGTGTCAGGTAAATGTATCATTCTGATTTCATAATCAGTGCAAAGATAATCAATATAAAACATCAAATGCTGTGGAATAAAGTGAAGACAAACCTGACATTTAAGAAATATGTGAAGCTGAGAGGCTTGCCTCCCAGACTTACTGTGGGCAGAAGTTGATTTACATGGAACAGTGTAAGTGTTTGCTAACCTTCTGAGAGCAGGAGGTGTTCAAGGGATACTTCAGGATTTAGCATAAAGCTTTGTATTAGTAGAAAACCTGTAGTGTTTTCAAATTATCATGCTTTACCACCCTCATATCCCCCTGAGACGAGAGATTTATGTATTTTTCGTCTGCAAATTCTCAGATGACGCAAAAATCATAATTTTGCGTCAGTCGGAAGGCTTTTTTGGCCAGAGGCTAAAGACTACAGTCAGTATGGGCTGTCCCGCATGTTTTCAACCCGCCCATATAAGGTGGGATCTCACTCACAGAATGTACGCATAGTGTCAGCCATCTTTTTTTTTTTTTTTTTGGAAGCTAAGCTAGCAGGCTCTTGTTCTGTGAAGAAAGCTGAGTAGTAGAGGTTACCATCCTCTTTTTCCCGGACATGTCCGGGATTTAGCTTTTTCTTTCTGCAGTTGCCATTTATTGGTCACATGTACAGCTTTTGTTTTAATCTAACTGAATTCATTCTTATTGGTGAATCTGAATGTAGTGTTTACATAAACGTTAAACAAGTGATCGGTTGATGTGTGTTTTAACATTGCTAAGAAAATTCCCGCTCCTCCGTGAGAGATAAAAAGACTGTTGCGTTTCACAGGTGTCGACTCATCGGTAATCACACCACCGGCCTCACGTTGTTCTCCCACGGCCCTCACTCGTTCTGCTCGCCACAGTAAACATGATGAATGGCGACTGTAGAACGCAAAAGCCAAATCATGGACATTCTGGGAGACACATTTTCGGGCAGACTCATCATGGAGACTCACTAGAGGACTTGTTGTTTAACTACTGCGCTCTGTTACCGGTAGGCGTGGCCTCCTGGGGCAGCGAAGCAAGTGCATTCTGGGTGTTGCTGTCTTTCATCCACATAAGCCAAAAGTCAATTTTCTGGCAGTCTAGAAAGCTCCAAATTCAAAAATCATTTCACATTTCTTCTACATGAATGACCCATTTTAAATACGCATTTATCCTTCCAGAGGTGAAGTATCCCTTTAACCATCCACCCTCCTTTGTCGTTTTACTGGAAACTAGACATTTGAACCAGTCGCATTATCATTCCAAAATGATATTAAACATGTATAATACTCAATGATAATCATTCACATTAAACCATTTAGATTCTTGGATGATTTTTTGGTAATCACATGGGGGAGAAGAAGTGGGGATGAGGAAAGAAATGTAGATTAGGTGAGACTTACCATTTGAGTGGTCGTTCCTCAACCAGTTCTTCCAGTTTTTCCAGTCTTACAGTAGCTTATGGGGTAATGTTCCTGTAATTAGTGCAGTGACTGAAAGGGTAACAACATCTGCTAGATTACTACCCAGCAAACACAGAACCTTCCCCTAACATTCCCGAATGGTCCCATGAGGTTTTTGTTGGGGGGTAACGTAAGGAGAATGTTCCAGGAACGTTCCCTAACCTTAAGGGAAAGTTTTAGGAACGTTCTGAGAACCAAAAACTAACGTTCTCAGAACCTAAATTTGTTTGCTGGGTACATAGAACTATCTACTTTCAGTCATATATTCATATATCATACATTCCAAGCAAGAATGACGAGTGTGTGTTTGGACGTGTAGTTCCCCACACTAGGAGTCTTTGGTTTCAAATCCTTTACAGTATAATCATTACTGCTGTTGATTTGGCTATTAAATACAGAAACTTGTTTCTGACAAGGAATAAAAAAAAATGGATTTTGGATAATTTTTAACCCAAAAAAGTTACAGAATGCAGCTGTAAATGATCATATAGCCTATAGCGAACCTGAGCTCACTCACACGAAAACCTACAGTTATCACCTCTGATTGGCCAGATAACAGACATACCTGTGATTGACAACTACTGCTAGAAAAATAGTGGAGTATCATAGATTAACCAAACACACAAACAAGAAAACAACAAACTCGCTTCAGACAAACCAGCATCTCTGTCTTACACAAATCCAAAACTGTGTGGTAGGCTAAATGTATTCATCGCAGACCTACTTTTTTGTAGCACGTACAACATGTCTTACTGTAAAGTCCTGGCACAGTCATGCAGAGCTGAAGCACAACCAAAACAATGTTCTTCTGCAAAATGTATGCAGTCTTGTTGTTTAACCAACAGAGGGCCATAGTGTACCTTAAACCACTTTAGATTTACAGCATTTTATAAAAAAAACCCAGCCCATTCTCACCCCAAGGTGTCACCTAACTGATGCCTTGGGAAGCATTTGGCCATGTTTCAATATCTGACGCTTTAGGCGGCCTTTTCAGTGTCAGTTAGATAACGACCTAGGATCACGTGTAACCCTACCCCAGACCTAAACCCAACCGCATCATCTAACTGACACTTTCCTCTAGCGTCAGTTAGATGATGCCGTAGGATCGCGTCATGTAACTGATGCTAAAGGGTGCCTAAAGCCTCAAATATTGAGGCATGGTCAAAGGTGACAGCCTTGGTGTGAGAATGTGTTGAAAAAACACATGTGGTTTATTTTTCGGTTCATGATGGATCGCATCACCAAGATTATGATTGTTAGCAATCAACAATTGGTGTAAAGACCAATCATGTCATTGTTCAGCAAACAGATAATCATGTAAACACAAAATCATCCAATTGTCTTGAATGACTGAGACATGTTCATGATTTAATAGCACCACAGAGTCATACAGTTTACACTTTTCTAGAAATCAACCAAGTTACAGTTGTCTCTACATATTAAGCTGGAATGGAGGAAGTAATATAAAATTATACACAGTGACACACAGTGACACACAAATATACTTACAGCTGCAATCACATACTGTAGAAATAATAAAATAGAGTGAAGTGAAGTGTCCTTTTTATAAGATTAATCACACAGGAAGTCAAAACCATTACACACAATCTGGTAACACATTCAAGTCTTAAATGTTCCTATTTGTGCCAATAATTCCCACTTGTACAGTATGCTAAATCAGGCAATAAAATCAAACCAAAAGGACAGGTGTACACTTTAGCTATTAGAACGATGAATGGTAACACTTTATTTTGATAGTCCACTTTAGACATTCAACTACTGTACTGTACATTCAACTATAAGTAACTTTGCCGCTACATGTCAAGTAACTATAATTAGACTATCAGTAGACTGTCTGCTTAATATCTGCTAACACTTTATTTTGTTGGTCCCCCAACAGATATTCTGACTATAAGTAACTTAGCAACTACAAGTCAACTTGTTCCCCACCTACCTGAACATCTAGCCATAACTCAGTCTACTGACAGTCTACAGCCTACTAATACTCTAATGACAGTTAGTTGACATGTAGCCTATTTGAAAAGTTACTTCTAGTTAGTAGAATGTCTAAAGTGACTATCGAAATAAAGTGTAACCCAATGGATTAATTTCTGTCAGAACGCAACTACATTTATCTGCTCAGAAGATGAAGGGTATGAGAGATCTTCTCGAATCTGGGGAAATCTTTGAACTTCTCATGATAGAACCTGGAACACATTAGAGAAACCACATGTAGTTTTCTAAATCAATCAAATACCATTGAAAACATGTTTCCATACAGTTTAATAATTCTGTGAGTGATTGGTGAATTTTGGTTAACTTACCTGTGATGGTGATAGGCTCTTGGGCCTATGAAGCAAATTGTGAAAAAAGCAAAAGCAAATGTGGGTAAGGACCAGGTAGCAACGCGTAGCCCAGCCACTGTACTATCTCCCCAAAGAAATTTGCACCAGACACGTACTCAAATAAGCCGCCTGCAGATAAAATAAACACATAACTCACTTGCAGTTTGCTTACAGAGACAGAAATAAAGACAGAGAATGATGAGTGTTGCTAACATTAAAAAGACCCTTAAATACCTCTCGGGATTTTATAGGCAATTTCTCCAGGTTTTCTCAGGCTGCGAAGGATGTGGTCACTGTGAATATTGACTCCCATTCCTATGAAAAATATGATCAGGCCTAAGAGAAAAACAGTTTAAAAATTAGTTTAATAAACGTACAATTTTATATAAACATTAACAAGCAATTTATAAAATAAAAATATATATATATATATAAAAAAAATTATTTATTTACCAGTCAAAAGTTTTAGATCAGTAAGATTTTTTTATGTTTTTAAATGAAGTCTCTTCTGCTCACCAAGGCTGCTTTATTTGATTAAAAAAAATGACAAATATTATGACAATTTAAAATGACTGTTTTCTATTTTAATATATTTTAAAATGTAATTTGAAAGCTGAATTTTCAACATCATTACTGTTGCTGATTACACATCAGTTTTCAGTGTCACATGGTCCTTCAGAAATCATTTTAATATGCTGATTTTATGCTCAAAAAACATAATTATTATTTTCAATGTTGAAAACAGTCGTGTACCATTTTCCCCAAAATTCTATGAATAGAAAGTTCAAAAGAATAGCATTTATTTAAAATATAATCTAACATTATAAATGTCTTTACTGTAACTTTTGATCAATTTAACTCATCCTTGATGAATAAAATTATTTTCTAATTTCTTTCCCCAAAAATTAAAAAAAAAATTCTGACCCCAAACTTTTGAATGGTAGTGATTAATGTCACAAAAGCTTTCCATTTCAGATCAATTCTGTCCTTTTGAACTTTCTATTCATCAAAGAATCCTGAAATAAAAATGTAAAAAAAAAATTACACTTCACTATATATTCACATAGAAAACCGCTGTTTTAAATGGTAATAATATTTCACAATATTACTGTTTTTTTTTTTTAATCAAATAATTGCAGCCTTGGTGAGCAGAAGAGACTTCTTTTAAAAACATAAAAAAATCTTACCGATCTAAAACTTTTGACCGGTAGTGTGTATGTATAATTTTGAAAAGTACACAATTTTATTATAATTATTTCAGTCAACGAGTTTTACCGGCTAGCAAACAGGCATCAGAAAACCATGTGTTGTTATATGTAGCACAATGCAGCAAATAGTGTGCCTGCAGGAAGCCATTAATAGAGCAAAACCCCATCCCTAAGAGCATGATGTTAGCGAATTAGAGCCGCCCTTTGGTCAGCAGAGAGTAGATGCAGCTCCTGGAAACCACAATGTTATTTGTACGTTCAGTTCATAGTGCATTAAGCATTGCTCACATCATTCACCTGCTTTCGATTCAGTTAATTACTCAAATCAAATATTATGCTACATTTCCGCAGCCTTGATATATTGTCAGCACAGCATGATTGTTAAAGAAGCAGGGATCCAGAACATTCCACCCAGTCCGTTCCCTTTTGTCTTCGGATTAAGGGCTATTTTTCCCTCGTTTGTTATGGGTGAGTTAAAACATACAGGTTTATGAAATGGCATAACTGAATGGAAGCAAAATCTCTCTGACATTATAAAGTTGCAATGATTTCTATGCAGTCATCCCCTCTGGCCTATAATATCTGCATTTTATACTCAGTGATCTTCCATTAATGTTGTAAAAATGTTTGTCCCATCAGGCACACGTGCAGCTTACCTTTGGAAGTAATGCAAGCAGAAGGTCCAGAGCATCAGGTGTCTCCCGGTGCTTTGTTTTCCATCCGTGATGAGCATCAAAAGCAGAGGCACCAAGAGAGCGGGAAGCTCCTGGAGGAACCAGGCTAGCCTTGCGGGCACCATCATGGAGCTGCCCGAGGTGTCCAGTGTAGCGTCCATAGGCAGCGTGAGACTTCCTGAGACATATAAAGTGCATTACCCCACCCAGGATCATCCCCAAACTCAGGCCCTGCACGAGGAGCTCCTGGCACTGCATGGAGGTTGAGTATCTGTCCAAGTCCAAACCAGGTTTGAGCCTAATGTTGTATCTCCCCTCTTAACCCCTCACCAGAGCTCTGCAAACACAGCGTCTCAGCTCCTCCCCGAAAGCAGAGGTAGAGCCGAATCCTGATCATGCGACAGTATGCACCCTGCTGAAATGTGAGATTGCCTTTTTCAAACAGATTTCCTTTTTGAACATATTGCGAGATATTTTCCCACTTATGCATTGGTGGGAAGCGTCGGATTTCATGTGATGGAATGGTATCAGAACGCAAGCTTGTAGGTAAGGCTTTGCTATTGTTTGGGGTTTTTTCATCAGTATAAGAAGAACATGTTGTTAATCCTGTGTATTTTGTGTTCAGAAGGATGTAACAATGCTTTGATAGCATTAGCATAGCATGGCACAGCAATAAGTACAATAAACATTGTTCTCAAACCAAGCTCATGCTCCATAACCCTAAAAACAACATAGCAGAAACTCTTCTAAATTAGCTAAACAACAAACTAATTCTTCTACTTAACAATGGTCTTCCACAAAAAACAGTAACACTTTACAATAAGGTTTCATTTGTTAACATTAGGTAACTACAGGTAACATGAAATAACAATGAACCATTGTTCATCATATAGCACTTAATTTTAGCGTTTTCGTGTGTCATGACATGCTGGGAAATAGAAATAGGAATTGGAAATCTCCTCTGTTAACATGCTTGAGGCACCATTTAGGTTTCCTTGCATTTTCAATCTGGTTAAACCATTCAGAGAACATCTGGGCATCTTTTGAAGGTGCCTCAAATGTGCACTATACTTCACATTTACACATTTACATTATGTTATTTAATATTAATATTGAAATAATAGTACTGTTACAATTATGTTCTGTTAGTTTTTTAGTTTTTTTTTATTCATTTGCCACGTGCCATTTGTGTTATTGTTGCTTGTTTGTATTTGCTATGTAAGTTGATCCCCAATGTTCTTTCTCTTTTTTCTTCTTGATTTTCTAGTCAATGTGGATCTATTAAACTTTGTGTTGAAAGTACACTCTTAGAAAAAAAGGGTTCATTGGGGTTATATATATGAAGCATAGGGTTCTTTACTCAACTCCAAAGAACCTTTTATGCTAAAAAAATGTTCTATAATGACAAGAAAGAACCTTTCAAAGGTTCGTAGGCTATTATTCACTCATACATTACATTATTCTGCAATATTTTGTAAGTGTAATAAAATTATTGTTTATTAAACTGTTGTAGTAACTTAATATCACATTTTAATCATGCTGATTTTTGGGGGAGAGAAACTGAAATGGCACTCTTTGTGTGATATTGATTAACTACATAAAATTATATAATTATAATTTTTCTAACCCCCATATCTTGAATTTTGTGATTATTCACATGCATTCATAAATACATTTTAGGGTCTTGATGTGTGTCAATAATGTGAAATATTTCATCCAGAAAGGACAAAACAAATGATAATAAAAGACCCCAAAAGGTTCCATATAGAACCTTTTTCCTAGTTACAAAGAACCCTAAAGGGTTCTTATTATTGAATCCTAGTATAGAACCTTTTAGGGGTTCCAAATATGTAGCACTGATAGATCTTTTAAGGATCTATATAGAACCTTTTCTTCTAAGAGTGTATACATCTTGAGTTTTCATCTGTCAGTCTGCCTGCTATGCGCACACCAAAAAAAAAATATATATATATATATACATACATACATACATACATATGTAAAAAATAATGAATAATACTTTTTATATGTAAATTATATATATATATATATATATATATATATATATATATATATATATATATATATATATATATATATATATATATATATATATATATATATAGATTATTTACACATAAAAAGTATTATTCATTATTTTTTACATATTATATACATGCATACATACACACACACACACACACGTTATATATATATATATATATATATATATATATAATTTACATTTTACATCTTCACACCAGTATGATCTGAAAAACCACAAACAGTGACTCTAGCATCTTCCATTTTTACATAAGCCATGAGTATTTCCCTAAAAATGCTGATTTTTTTTTAGATCATGCCTTGAGCCTGTTATCGATATGAATTCAGTTCACTTTTAGAAAACCTCTTTGGCTCGCAACAGGTTGTTTCCTGTAATTAAGGGAGTACCTGCTGAGAATGGTGATTAATGTGTGGATTGTGAATGTAGAGAACTACATGAAACAGTAGGAAGTAAGCCTGGGTGTTTCCTCTCGCACCATTTATCCATACCACCAATAACCTTTCAGTGTTTAACCTTTCAGTGCAAAGCAGTCACTCAATAAAATTCACTTAAAACAACAAATCCAAGTCTTTTAAATCATGTTTCCAAGGAAACACTGAAAATAATGCAATCCTACAGCCTGACTAAATTGATCTTAAAATAACCCTCTAGCATTCATTTCATTAAAAATGAACAGTGCACATTAAGCAACTTCATTTTGTTTAATGTTGACTTACAAAAACATATTTACCTGCTCTGCAAAAATGAAGAGAAAAAAATTCAGGGCAGATTCACCCAATTAACTTTCTGTTTTTGAAACCATGATGTAAGCTGAAGTCATTTCTGGAGGAAGAAACTTGCAGTCTCCACAGCTGACACCTGTGTCCAAACTAATTCAACAACCTTCTCCTCGCCCTGAATTATTCGGTACGACCTGAAACGGCTCAGGGGGTTTGAAATGTCGACACTGCTAAACAGCCAGAACAGATTGATGAAGTGATATTTGTTGAACTTGGCCCCATTAAATGGGAATCACCGTTACCTCACAAATCCTATTTAAAAGAAGGGTCAGAGAAAATGGGAAAACATGATTTGAATTTGAACTCTAAGCCAGTGCAAAAAGTGAATTTTGTGATCTGTGAAGGTTTAGGTGAATGACATTGCACAACACACCAGACTCTATATGTTTGCCTTTAAAGCTCTATACTTCCTAACCCTGAAAAAAGCTATTTTTTTACAGAAAATAAAAACTGGCTGCTGTGGTTGTCAGAATGATTCAGTCAACAGCGAAAATGTAAGGAACAACATTCATCTTTGGAAAACAAATTAAGATATTTTTGATGAAATCTGAGAGCTGGATTACTCCTTCATATGCTTCTTAAAGGAGTAGTTCACTTTAAAAAAAAAAACTTTTGCTGATAATTTACTCATCCCCATGTCATCCAAGTTATCCATGTCTTTCTTTCTTCAGTCGAAAAGAAATTAAGGTTTTTGATGAAAACATTCCAGGATTTTTCTCCATATAATGCACTTCAATGGGAACCATTCAAGGTCCAAGAGACAGTTTCAGTGCAAACTGTTCAAAGGGCTTTAAACGATTTCAGACGTCATGAATAAGGGTCTTATCAAGCGAAACGATCGCTCATTTAAAAAAAATAATTACAAAGTTTAAGTTTTATAAGCTCAAATTGTCACCTTGCTCTATTCTGCGATGCGCATCGCTGACTCTCCTGATTAAACTCGTTTATCAAAATAAACAAATCTTTCTTTGTGTCATTTGGTTCATTCAACAAACGAAATGAATGAGTTGACTCGGGAAAAGATTCGTTCATTTTGATGAATGAGTTTGAATAAGAGAGTCATGAACACGCATCACACCCTAACCTTAACCCTAATGGTACGTTCACACCGAAACGCGAATAGTGCGTCAAATACGCATCTACCGCGTCTAGTTAGACGCTTGAACATTTTGAACCCATTTGCGCGTACGCGTCACTCGCGAATGAAAAAAACAACAGCACAATTTCTTTCTGGCATAAGTTTGAACCGACATGTCTGAAGTAAAAGATATTGCTGCTCTGTACTTATTGTGGAAACAGAGGAAAGCCAAACGCCGACGTGTCTGGGTTCACAGCACCATTCAGAGGCGAACTCAACTCGGGAATTTCACCGTCTTCTCCAGGAGGTATATGACGTCATATATTTCAGGGTACCCACAGATGGCAACAATCAGCATCTCCTCCATTTTGGACAACAGTGATAGACCTGACGTATCGATTAGCTCTTCGTTCGATTGGCTGGCGCAACAAAGCGTCATGCGAATCTTCCGCCTCGAGGTCAAATCTTCCAACTTGGCGCGGAAGACGTCTTGCGGCAAACGCGTCGCCCAATATCGCAACACCCGGCACGAATGATGCGTCTGATTTGCGTCTTTGCATTGACTTTGTATGAATTTACTCGCGCAAGGATTAAATTCGCGTTCGGTGTGAACTCACCATAAACAGAGACAGCGACCATTTGAGCTTATAAAACTTAAACGCTTTTTGTTGTTGTTAATGAGCGATCGTTTCGTCTGATAAGACCCTTATTCATCGTCTGAATCGTTTAAAGCCCTTTGAACTGTTTGCAGTTTGCACTGAAACTGTCTTTTGGACCTTGTAACCATTTGGTTCCCATTGAAGTCCATTATATAGAAAAAAATCCTGGAATGTTTTCATCAAAAACCTTAATTTCTTTTCAACTGAAGAAAGAAAGACATGGATAACTTGGATGACATGGGGGTGAGTAAATTATCAGCAAAAGTGCACTACTCTTTTAAGGGATTGAATCTTGTTCCTCAAAAAGTTATTAAAGACATTGTTAAAATAGTACAAGTGACTACAGTGGCTCTGTGCGCAAATTATTGAAAATGTTAATTTCCTTCTCTGTGGGCCTCGAGGGAGTTCACTAGTGTAAGCGTAAGCTTCTGTTGTTGTACATCACATGCATCACACACATGACCAGCGTCGGCCAATAGTGAGCCTACGTGTGACGTAGCTCTACGCTATCACACTACGTTGACTGACTAGTTTTTGTGCTCAAAGTTTTCTCGTCGCTTGATAAAGTTAAGATTGAGCCACTGTAGTCACTCGGACTATTTTAACAATGTCTTTAATAACTTTTCGGGGTTCGGCAATCCCTTAGAAGCCTATGGAGTAGTGAGATTTAAGTGAGATCCAGCTCTCAGATTTAATCAAAAATATCAACATGAGGGTGAGTAAAAACTGACAGAATTTTCATTTTTGGGTGAACTATCCCTTTAAGGGTGTATACAGAAATTGAGCAGTGCACAAGGGTTAACGTGCATGACCTTTGAGCCCTCAGATGTCATTGTACTGTATGAGAAACCATCATGCTAGTGCTAAAAATAACCACATGGGTGCTAAAGTGCTAAAAATAGGCACAAAAATTGTCACTTAAACACATGTCAACTGCTGCATCAAGAAATAGACCTCATTCTGCACATGCTTAAGTGTAACTAAACCCCTGGTCAAAGCCTGACTCCACCCACTGGCAAAATTTGAAAAATGCTAAAAAAGTGGGCAGACCCCAGCGGAGACAGAGGGGACGAGCCAAGGGCGGGGCTGAGCGGGGAGCGTGACATGAGACCCGCAGTGACGGATTAATTGACAGCTGTAGTGGTGGGAAGTTCGGATCATTTTACTGACTCGGATCTTTGAGTCTTGTTCAGCAAAATGAACAAATCTTTTATCGATCATTTCGTTCATTTCATCATTATATAATTAAAATGTCATGTTAAATATTCCAAAACATCTAGTAGGCTACTTACGAAAATCTTGATTACATTTACCGGATGGTCGAGTGTGTCTTGGTGTAACTTCCTTCCGGAATTGACGCGGATCACTCGCGGCTCGTGGAAAAATAGACTAGACGCCGAAACTGGCGCTCTCTGGGCCGCGCCGTGCGATATAGTACAGCAGTACCGGAAAGAATAAAGATAAGTTCATCTCTCGAGTTCTCGAGTTCGGCCGGGTCCGAGTCTTTGTTCTTCCTGTCAGTCCCATATAGTCTATGCTGTCAGCACCGGAAAGAGAAATGATTAGTCCATCTTTCGAGTTCGGGTTCTCATGATGCTATCCTGATCGTTTTCAATACTCATAAATCCAACTCCTGACTCGCTACAGTAGTTTTGACGGAACCAGATGCTTTTATACCAGGGTCTGCCAAGGGCGTGGTGAGCTTGCACCAAGGGCGTGACAGAGTAGTGTCAGAGAGTTCGCTACGTCAGAGAGTACCCCTGCTGCAGGAGCTTTCCGTTAACCTGAAGAGGGCAGCACTCGGACGTTTTTACACTATATATTTGAAAATTAAAAGACTTTATTGCCAATTGTCAAAAAATGTACTCGAATCAATGAACAGCATTTATGAAGCTCCATTCTTACAGATCATTAACTAAAAAAGTTGGTCAAGTGTTTAGTTACTCTTTAAAGGGGTGATGAACTGAGAAGTCAAATTTTCTAAGAGGTCATCATATTATACGAATATCCTGTAAGTTTCAGAACTGAAAACGTCCTTGTTAGTCCAATAAAAGCTTTTATTGACACAAACGACTCGTTTTTGTGGAGAACTATGACGTCAAAGAGGATAAAACACCACCCCGCAGAAGATGATCAACGCCTACTTCAACACGGCCGGTTTAGCCCCGCCCACCGATTCCACGCATTACACGCATAGCTAAATAACATAGATGCCCACCTTGTGATGGCAAACCGGATCGAGAGTGAAACTCATTTTAATATACTGTTATTATAAAACTGTTATCCACTCACAGCAGTGGGCGTTTACTTCCAAGTCTTCAGTGCGAGACGCCCATAAAAACCGAGCGTTTTTGAGTTGGGCTCAAAACTAGGGTAGAAAATAGCCTATTACTTATTCATTTTGATGTTTTTGAATGTAAAAACCAAGCGAACGTCATAAGTTGACCACAGACAACAATATAAAAAATGTAAAAAGCCATTCATGACCCCTTTAATATTCTGCTTTGGGTCACTCCTTCAATGCAAGTTCACAGGTTTTGTTTGACATTGATCGGGCAGAAATAAAAAGATGGCTTATACCTCTACTCAACAAGCTGTAAGATTTGAAGTTCTTGTGTTTACTTCTTATCCACTAATCTCTGCTTGGGTTTAAGTGAAAGCCTTTAAAATATCCTCACGTGATTTCAAAGGCAGAGAACCTTACCTTTCTGAGTCTTTACTTCAAAAACTTCAGCCTCTTCCCCTGATGTGAAGTGTTTGAAGTATGAGCAGTTCTTGACTGCAAAACAAGATGAAAACAGTTATTGTAGCTGAGGGTTGCAGGTGCTACCGTAGCCTGTCGTTACGATGCAGCCAAACTACCAATGAGTCTGCTTGACATTTTCTCCATAGCCGGCTGCGCGAAAACAAGCCAGGCATTCGTGTGTGTCCATTGAATGGATCAGGAATTCTGAATTATGTGCTGAGGGTATGTGATTATGATTACTTGCTGGTGTTCATGATAGGATTCTGTAATAAGATGCACATGTTGTGTTGAACTACGTTTTTTTTTGCAAGGAGCTGATGAAATGTAAGAAGCTTTGTTTCCTACCATTATTTCACCCTCCCTAACTTGACATAACAGCACTTTTGGTTGCACAATTCCCTAATTTTCGCCCCAAGAAATGAGCTTCTAACCAATGAGTTCATCAGGTGGCATCCCAAAATGAGGCCTCTGTCTCGTATGTCCCTGGGCAATGGGAAAGTCACGTTAAAGAAGAGTTCTTTCTGTAGGAACCTCTTCTTTAGATTAAACTCATAAAGCAACCTCAGCATCCCCTGTGCCGGGAGAAAGACATGAGATTGGGAACTGACAGAGGAGTTGTTTGTTACGCTGGACCAAAAATCTCCACCACAAGTGGGGGTGGGGGAGGCCTATCTATAGGTTACCTAGCAACAGGCTGGTCTTAGCTTTATTAGTAAAGGCAGACTGACTGAGGCGAGAGAATGGGATGCATCGCGCTGTGCTGCTTTAGACTGTGATTTACTCAGCTTATTTGCCTATTCCCATCACAGGCCCTTAGCGCAAGCTGTTGTGGATGAGTTCATCTCTCAATGGGCATCTCTCTGAGATCCTTTGGCCATAATGTTTGCTGCCATGTGTAGGCTAATACACGTGTTGGGTCGTGGTCAGTTGCCTGGGGACAAATAACCATGCTTTAGCATTTCAATACCCTCATCCCTCAAAGTGAGACTGGATTTTAATTGTGTTTCAAGCCGTTTGTGGTAATAGAGGGTTTCATGGAGATGTTTTCCAAGCCACTGATTGTCTCTTCATGTCCTCTTCACCTGTCTTGCTTCAGTAGGCCTGTCAGCGTCCTTCATACATTTGACAGAGACATGCAAGGACAGAACGATCATGAATCAGAAGGGCAACTCTTCACAAATCTGTAATTTTTGCATCCTATCAAATGTAAGACCTGTGCTCGTTCGACCTTGCTCTGCATGTAGGCAGATCTGTTTTTCAGCTTGATTGTACCTAAAGCTCAAAAAGAACAGAATGAGTCTTTTCAGTTCAGCAGCACCGCCGAGCAAAATGAGGAGCCGAAAATAGCAATTTGGGGCGTATCATTGACCTCGCAGGTTTGTTAATGGAAGCACTTATTTCAGGGAGGAGGTCGATTGCTGGGTTGCAGTGGCTGTCATTTTAGTTTTTTACATCTTGATTAAAGCTCGCTCCATTTAGTGACTCATGCAAACAGACCATTGGGCTTGACAAGTTGCCTTAAGTGTGAGGTTTTCGAGCATAGCTGTCAACCCTCCCATTTTTTCCGGGTTTTCTACGATTTCCTTTACACAAGAGTAGATGTTAAAACTTCATGCTGATTTATACTCGGGCCAAGGTAAGCAAAACTAAGACGTAGCTTTACAGTAAACTATGCTTCTCCATCCATTTACGCTTCTTTCCATATGGTGGTGTGACTCCCCTTCTGTCCGGCGTGAACGGCTGCAGTGTACTTGCCGCGTCAGCACACACGATGGCTAAAACTACAGTGTGGTCTCTCTAATGGACCAACATGACAACCGTCTGGATTGAGCCGAGTCAGAGGACATCTCTAGGGTCTTCAAGTGGGCACCTTCCGTCCTCAGTGTTTTGCCGACTATCCCACGACACCTCAAGAGGGCTCAACAGTGACTCTGGCGTACCAGATTTTACTCTCCTCCGTCCCCCACTCAACTCAGCCCAGCTTACTGACCACTACATCCCTCCTGCTGCTGAGACCTAACCACAATCTCGCGCAATCCCGGGTTTCTCACGTATTCTAGCTCTTTTCCCGTTGTCTTCCCGTTTTCTTGTTCATGCATCTCGTCATTTTTGTTGCGCTTTGATTCAATTTGAGAGGTGGATAACTGCTACATAGGCTCCTAAGGGATAGAAACTTTGACGGCCCAGAAAGTTGTTGAAGAAAATGTTTAAATATTCCATGTGACTACAGTGGCTCACCTATAAGCTTATCAAGCGACAAGAGATACTTTTTGTGCGGAAATAAAACAAAAATAATGACTTTATTCGACTATTTCTTTTCTTCCTTGTAGGCCTGAGATGAGAGTTCAAGAGATTTCCACGACGCATGTGCAAGAACTGAAGTAGAGTTGAAGAAGATCGCAATTCTCGCGCATGCATCATGGAAATCTCTTGAACTCTCGTCTCAGGCCTACAAGGAAGAAATGGAGTAGTCGAATAAAGTCGTTATTTTTGTTTGGTTTTTCGTCGTTGAGCCACTGTAGTCACATGGAATATTTAAACATTTTCTTCAATGACTTTCTGGGCCGTCCAAGTTTCGATCCCTCAGGCAGCCTATGTAGCAGTGATCCACCTCTCAAATTTAATCAAAAATATCTTCATTTGTGTTCTGAAGATGAACAAAGGTCTTACGGGGTTGGTACAGCATGGGGGTGAGTAATTAATGACTTAATTGTAATTTTTGGGTGAACTAACCCTTTAACTCTTTAGACTTGGTTAGTGTTTTAATGGTTAGTGCTTTATTTTTAAAGTTTGAGGGTAAGAATTGTGTAAAAGAAAAAAAATCCCTTATTTTGGGGATGGATTCCAGGAAATCTCACTTATTTTCAATGTTCAATGTTGACAGCTATGTTTTCGAGCACCTTTTGGTGGCTGTGCTGTTTTTATCCCAGGAAATATAGAGCAGTAGCTCAAGAAAACAGAGGTGTCCTCTTTTGTCAACTTGAGTGACCGTTAGATTCTGGGTCAATGTGAGAGGAGGAGGAGGACACATTTAAAGCAGCTAAACCGCTAATGGTGCTTATGTATTTGGGTCACACAAAGGGAAGTGACTTCCTCCGGGGCCTCCGTGCCTTTGCAGAAGTTTGGCGGACCAACAGAGGAAAAAACACCTGCCGTACAAAAGTACTATATGAAATCGTTAATCCAAAAATGTCTTTCTTATTGGTCAAAAATACTGTCTTAAGTGGAAAACAAAGGAAGATTCACAGTGGGTCTTCGCATAGTTAACTCCACTGGAAAGATCAAGAGAGATTTAACAGACCTGAGTGTTGAATGAGTGTGAAATACTAGATTCCCTTGAAGAACTTGATGAGTCTCGCCAATACTGACAATTCTTCTTTCCCTCTGTGAGAAGCAAGTCTGGGAGTGAAGCCAAGAATCTCTGAGCAAGCAGGAATATAATTGCTTAAATGCTATGTTTTTGGCTCATGGCTTCTTCTGTGTCAGTTCAAGAGGCTATCCAAATCTAACCATTCCCCAGGCAATGGTGTTTGCTGTACTAGGGTAAACTGGGCCACACCTTGTCTCACAGGACGTCACTTAGAACGGCTGAGCTCTGTAAGGTGTCTGTTGAGCCTCAAGGTTAGGTGCTTTCTAACCTTTTCTTGCACAAATTCTCCCACTAGGCCAGGAATTTCAACAAGTGTCCCCCAAGACTGCAAGCCACCACCTGATTGAACTGCATATCTCCTAATGTGTCTAAAGTGAGAGCTGCAGGGTTTGGTTTGAGCAAAGTCTGTGCAGTCCCCGACTGGAAAAATTCAGCATTGCTGGTCAGTTTTGCATGCTGGTGCCAGCAAGGAATGGTGCTTGCTAGTTTGCTGGTCACCAGCACATGAAGTGGTAGTGCTGGTGGACTAGAGACTTCAGTACAGATTTGCTTGATAAGAGCATGACTGATGCTGGTCCACCAGCTAGACCAACACTGTACTAGTGTAAACCAGCTAGGAATTCTAGCTGGTTTATGCTAGATTTTCCAGTCGGGAGTGTCATACAGAGAATGTTTTACAAACATTTACAAGCATTGACTTTTGCGTAAACATACACGCCACTTTCAAGTCAAGTGGCGTGTTATCTACACGCATTTTGAGCTATCCGCATGTATGCGTGTATGTCTACGCCGTTTAATGTCTGAGTGATTCCGCATGTATGTACACGCCGTTAAATGTCCGAGCGAAACAAAATCTAGATCTACATCTGGGAGTGATATTTTTTCCTAAAATGGTAGAGGAAGACTCATAAATGCTATTAACCCCAGTGACGGGTAGGTTTAGGGACAAGGTTGGGGTAGGTCATATATTTATAAACACACAGTTATGTAACGTTAAGTCAACGGCGTTCATAAACACGCTGAAAAGCGAGTATGCGTGTTGATAGCATGCCTAAAATGGAAATACGAATTGGTGTGTCATACATACGCTATTTCATGAGATCAGTCTGTGCCTTTGGTGTGAGAGACCCGGGTTCGAACCCACTGCGAGACACCAATGTGTCCCTGAGCAAGACACTTAACCCCTAGTTGCTCCAGAGGCGTGCCACCTCTGACATATATAGCCATTGTAAGTCACTTTGGATAAAAGCGTCAGCTAAATGAATAGATGTAAATGTAAGATATATGATGGAATAATGGCAAGTTCCTTACATGTTATTGATGGTCTTGCATAGGCAGATTTTTGACTAACGGCATACGGTCTAGTACACACTGCAGCTTATTCCAGAACCACCCACTCTTGGCCCATCACTGTTTTTACATGAAGTTTAGTGGTGAGATGATAATAGGTGGCTACATTTGAAATATATCTGAGAGTAAAGCGCAATACATAGGTGTATTTAAGGATATCTTATTTACTTGTTACTAAGGCAAGTGCTAGGGGAATATTTCAACCCTTGGCCCTTGTAACTCGGTTTTAAGGGCCAAGGGGTACACTCGAAAACAAGGGGTAGGGCCAAGGGGTGAATTGGGATTCAGCCTAAGTCTTGACCTTTTAAAGATCTCAGCTCAAAGAAACTAGTTAAGCGAGCAAACCTTTGACTTCTTCCTGGGGATAATTCTGGAAAGATTTGATTCCCAGTAAAGCCAGACAATCAGATTGGAGCTTGCTGCTTTAAGAAAGCTGGGATAAGATAAGTAACTATGATGAATACATGATTGAAACTGCAGGCCGCTGTCCTTTTGCCATCAACATTCATAGTTGATGTGAAATCTTGGGGCTTTGCTTAAAGGAGTAGTTCACTTAAAAAAAAACTTTTGCTGATAATTTACTCACCCCATGTCATCCAAGATGTCCATGTCTTTCTTTCTTCAGTCGAAAAGAAATTAAGGTTTTTGATGAAAACATTCCAGGATTTTTCTCCATATAATGGACTTCAATGGGAACCAAACGGTTCAAGGTCCAAATGAGAGTTTCAGTGCAAACTGTTCAAAGGGCTTTAAACAAGTCCAGACGATGAATAAGGGTCTTATCAAGGGTCAAATCTTTTCCCGAGTTCAATTCGTTCATTCGTTCGTTGAATGAACCAAATGACACAAAAAAAGATTTGTTTAATTCAATAATCGAGCGAGCATTCGTGCTCATAAAACTTAAACTTTATTTATTTTTTTTTAAATGAGCGATCGTTTCACTTGATAAGACCCTTATTCATCAGTCTGGAATCGTTTAAAGCCCTTTGAACAGTTTGCACTCAAAGTGTCTTTTGGACCTTGAACCGTTTGGTTCCCATTGAAGTCCATTATATGGAGAAAAATCCTGGAATGTTTTCATCAAAAACCTTAATTTCTTTTCAACTGAAAAAGAATGACATGGATATCTTAGATGACATTGGGGTGAGTTTCAGTGCAAACTGATCAGTGCAAACGAATTGACTTTTCCCGAGTCAATTCGTTCATTTCGTTTGTTGAATGAACCAAATGACACGAAAAAGATTTGTTTATTTTGATAAACGAGTTCGAACAGGAGAAAGTTTCAGCAAAAGTTTTTTTAAAGCGAACTACTCCTTTAAGGATGAGATTCTGTCCAGACATTCACAAGAGCACATGGTGGGAGTGATCTCTCTGTTTATCCCCTCAGCTCTTCCTGAAGTGTGACAAATAGAGGATGCTGGTCTTACTGCCCCCTGCATCAAATAGAAACCAACCTGGATCCAATTACCTAGGTATTCATTCCACTTGTTTCTATTGTTTCAGAGCCCCTCTCTTCCTTCAATCCATCCACTCAAAACTGTGATATTTGATCTATACCCTGTCATCTGTATTTCTCAGTACACTTAAATATTGACATAAGTATGTTTGCAGAGCACAGTTGACGGTTAATTGTCAAGAACGAATGGTTTCAAGGCAGCTATTCAATGAATACACACAGTCTTTACTGTCATATGAGTGAATTGCGTTTACTTTTTCATACTCTTTTCTTCTTCTCCTCAATCTGTTTGACCTCATGAGCTAGGGCTTAGGAATGAAATGAGGCTGATCCGTCCCTAGAGAAGCGTAACGAACAGTCGGGTTATTTCTCGTCTCCCACAGGTAGATACAGCTCATATGCCTTCCATTAATCCGAAACCACACATCGGCTCATAAATCTTCTTAACCTATCTATTATAGCCTTAAACAACCTAATGACATCATAAACAGCCAATCGGCACCTGTTCGATTCATTAGACCTATGACCTCACTCAGCAATTCAAAATAGTGCTATTAAAATATTATACCCTTCATTTGCAGACCAGACTCCCAGCCATATTGTGCGTTAATGTTTAATGTAGCTTTCTTGAACTTTCCATGTAAGATGATAGTAGGCTTGGCTTCTTCAAAACTTAAGATGAATGAGGTGCTCTTCCAAAAACTGAAGTAAGACAGATCCGTGCCTTTGGGCTACATCGATTGGACGTGCGCTAATGGCGTTGATGAGAAATAACTTACAGTAGATATGAGCTTCCTTACCTCCTGGCAGGCTGATAGGGCCACAGCCTTTGCCCTCAGGGTCTTCCTCCACAATGAAGATACTCTTTTTACACAGTCTCCAGAGTCCAAAGTGGGCCGCTCCGCAGGTGGTGTTGAGCTGCTCCACCCTGGGACTCAGAACCGCCCAATGGTCCGTCACCACTGCCGCCAACATGGACGAGATGCCCACCAGGATAACCAGGAAGGTGATCTTCACCTTGGTCTTCTGGTCCTCTAGCATGGTGAACGTTGAAGATAAGTGAGCTTTGAGTGTAAAAGTGCCTCTGCTCTTGAAGTGATGCTTTGGTTTAGTTGATCTCTTCACTCCAGCTCGCTGTCCACAAATCTCTGCTTCTGCTTGGAAAAAGAAAAAGAGGTCAGATAATAGTGCCCTAGTTTCCTCTCTCTCTTTCTCTCCCTCCCTGAAAGACAGTCATTGAGTTTGGTGGGATGTGCCTCTAAACCTGCCTTCATGATGTAAGCAGAGAAAACGTTTATTAGCTAATATTGTATGTAGCATTTAACAAAGCTGTTTTGATTGAGTTTAGGTAACTTCTTAGACCATGTGCACACAGGACATGTGATCACTTACATAATAATCAATGGAACTGTCTAGAAGAACCAGATGATAGACACCATGTGTCTATTTTTGAGCTTCCCCATCTGTCTGAAATTATTAAATAATATTCTATGCAGTATGTGATTTTGTGATGGACTGGCCATTCATCCAGGGTATTTCCCTTCATTTGGTCCAAGACGCTGGAATCGGCTCCAACAACCCCATAGTTCGTGCTGTTTTGGATGGATGGAATTATGTGATTTTTTTTTATATATTTATTTTGCTTTGAATTATATTCAGTTTGTATTTAACCCTCTGATGACCACTTTTTGTTGTTGTTTCAACTAACGTATTTTACTTTATAGTTCGATCATGTTTTTTGTGTCACATTTTGTATTTCTAGAGGATTTTATGCTACTATTTATCATATTTATGCAGTAGGTATAATCCATCTATTCACTTTTTGAGCATTTTCAACTTAAATTGATGATAAATCCTGAATACTTTCAAGCACATACTTAAAGGAGTAGTTCAGTTTTAAAAAAATATTTGCTGATAATTTATTCACCCCCATGTCATCCAAGATGTCCATGTCTTTCTTTCTTCAGTTGAAAAGAAATTAAGGTTTTTGATGAAAACATTCCAGGATTTTCTCCTTATAATGCACTTTACTGGGAACCAAACGGTTCAAGGTCCAAAAGACAGTTTTAGTGCAAACTGTTCAAAGGGCTTTAAACGATTCCAGACGATGAATAAGGGTCTTATCAAGCGAAACGATCGTTCATTTAAAAAATTTTTAAGTTTTATAAGCTCAAATGGTCGCCTTGCTCTGTTCTGTGATGCTTGACTCTCATGACTCTCCTGTTCGAACTCGTTCATCAAAATGAACAAATCTTTTTTCGTGTCATTTGGTTCATTCAACGAACGAAATGAACGAGTTGACTCGGGAAAAGATTTGTTCATTTTGATGAACGAGTTCAAACAGGAGAGTCACGAACGCTCATCACAGAACAGAGCAAGGCGAGCATTTGTGCTTATAAAACTTAAACTTTATTTATTTTTTTTAAATCAGTGATCGTTTCACTAGATAAGACTAGATTCCAGACTTATTCATCGTCTGGAATCGTTTAAAGCCCTTTGAACAGTTTGTACTGAAACTCTCATTTGGACCTTGAACTGTTTGGTTCCCATTGAAGTCCATTATATGGAGAAAATCCTGGAATGTTTTCATCAAAAACCTTAATTTCTTTTCAACTGAAGAAAGAATGACATGGACATCTTGCATGACATGGGGGTGAGTAAATTATCAGCAAAACTCTTTTAAGTTTGGTGTCTTTTTAAAGAAGACAGAAGTGAAAAATGCACAAAAATACTATTTTCAAATTTTATATGAAATATGTATTTTCCCAAAAATTGTTTTACTCTAAAACAGCAAGAAAATCAAAGCCATAAATCTAAACAAGTTGTGTTCCAAATTTGAGGTTGATATCTAAAAAAATTAGCGTTCAGATTTAGTTTGGCTGCAGTACCACACGTCTCCACCGGGTGAAATTCATTTCCCATTCATTTCCAATGCCGTCATTTTTGACCGCGAGGAGCACAAGTGTGACTATTATTTTTTTCAGGACCATTTAACCTTTTAACCCTTCGCAAATGCCAAAACCTTTAAGTTTCACTATTCCAATGAAGTTAAACAAATCGAAAAAAAAAAAAAAAACGTATACAAAGGCAATTTGTATAGCTGTGGATTTTAGTTGAGCATAGAATATGATTTTTATTGTTATTGCTGAAGAAGCTCACAGATAATTCATCTATTATAGTCAACATTTTGAGATGACAAAGACATCTCAAATAAATTGTTACGGTGCAATGTATTGGCCAAGACATTTAACATCTTAGATGTCTTGAATTTCATTTTCACCCTGCATGATTGGATGTTGATGGCTTGTTGTGTTTATTTGTCTTGTGCCCTGCTTTTCCAAATCAGTTTAATTATTTCCTGTGCTACTGTTGCTTGATTCGCTGGATCCAAGAGGCTCATGGGAAATTTCCTTTTATTAGTAGATGATCTACTTTCCCCCATCAGTGAGTGTGAGAGGCTGTAACTATACCTGGATATCAAAATGGATTTCAGTTTTAATAGGAGACTAGTACTCTAGTCTCTTATTGTTATAAGTCAAAATTGTCACATTAAAAGTCAATTATGAGATAAAAAGTCTAAGTTATGACTTAAAAAGTCTAAATTATTACTTAAAAAGTCTAAATTATTACTTAAAAAGTCAACATTTATACAAAGTTGAAATTATGACTTAAAAGTCGAAATTATGGCATATTAAATCAAAATTACCGAGTTAAAAATTGAGTTGAAAATGTAATTTTCACTTTTTATCTCATTATTATGATGTTTTGGGATATTTTTGAATTTAATCTCAATTATAGTGTAAGTTTTGACTTAATTTCATAATTTGTCATAATTTAGATTATTTTAATCTTATAATTGACATTTTAAGTCAGTTATAAATTAATTTTTGACAAATAACTTTAAATTTTGTAATTTTATAATTACATAACTTTATAATTTTGACTTTTGTCATGATCATGAAAATTATGACATTCAAAGTTGACTTTATGAGATAAAAGATCAAAATTGATGTTGTAATTTTGACTTAGTTTCATAATTTGTCATTCAGTTTTTTTTAATCTTATAATTGACAGTAAATATAATTTTGATATATAACTCATAATTTTGACTTTTTGTCATAATCATGAAATTTCTGACATTCAAAGTTGACTATGAGATAAAAGGTCAAAATTGATGCTGCTTTTGACTTTTCAACAGAAAATTATGATTTAAATGTCATAATTTAAGCATTTTATGTCAAAATTTTGACTTAAGTCATAATTTTGACTTTTCATCTCACAATTCTGACATTCTCATAATTTCTGCATTTTGAAAATTTCAATTTAAGTCAATTTCATTTTAATGTCATAATTTTGACTCTTTATCTCATAATTCTGACATCAACATTTCAACATTTTACAGTATGTAATAACCAGAGCATGATTTTATTTTCTTATGTGGTGGAGAATGGGCTTCCATATTATGACTGTATGCTGTTTGTTCATTTACAGTGATTCTCAAAATAAGTCCACCTTACAAATACCACTTATAAATAGACTCATATTTTCTCTGGAGTTATGACTGTATTGATGCTGTTTTCATTCACCTCCATTTATGATGTCTGAATTATAGTGGACCACCACATTTATGCCAGTTGTTTCCCAGCCTAAAGTGTTAAACATTGAAAATGGGTTATGTACTCATCCTAATTAGAAAGTCATTTCTGTCCTACCTGTGAGCGACAAATCATGGAAGGCTTGTGTTAAAAATGGGTTGCTAAATACTGAGCAGTTACACAAATGATGTGTTGCCTTGCTTTATATCTGCAGGTGACATTTAAAATAGAGAAGCAGGCGTTTTGAGAAGTGATGATGATAGTGAAGCATTTGTTTAGGAGTAAAAGTGAGATTTGAAACCAAAATAAACCCAATTAACTGTCTTAAAGGGTTAATTCACCCAAAATGAAAATGAAGACCTCCATTCATCTTCGGAGCACAGTTTAAGAAATTTTAGATTTAGTCTGAGAGTTTTCTGTCCCTCCATTGAAAATGTACGGTATACTGTCCTTGTCCAGAAAGGAAATAAAGACATCATCAAAGTAGTCCATGTGACATCAGTGGGTTGGTTACAATGTTTTGAAGCTTCGAAAATACATTTTGATCCAAAAATAACAAAAACTACGACTTTATTCAGCATTGTACTCTTCCGGTTCTGTTGTGGATCCGCGTTCAGTGACGCTGCTGACGTGTGTCTGGTGCGGCTTAGCTTCAGTTACACGCTGAAACAAAACAATCTTCGCAAACATATCTAAGGATTTCCACACAGAGGAAGACTTGCATTTTTTTGCCCAGCCATATTTATTTGAGCCTGAATACACGGACGCACCAGACACATGTCAGCAGCGTCTACAACGCGGATCCACAACAGAACCGGAAGACAATACAATGCTGAATAAAGTCGTAGTTTTTGTTATTTTTGGACCAAAATGTATTTTCGAATGCTTCAAAACATTCTAACTAACACACTGATGTCACATGGACTACTTTGATGATGTGTTTATTTCCTTTTTGGACAACAGTGTTAATTTCGTTGACAAAAATAATGACGAAAATTATTCGTCAATGACATTTTTTCACAGACGAAAACGAGACGATAACTAAATAAAACCTAGTTTTGAATGACAAAAACTTTGACGAAAATCTACTGACGTTTTCGTCAACCAATAAAAACAAGACGAAAATGTTCAGTGATAGTGACGATCTGGGAAGCGAATACAGTCAGAACTGATGTCTTGCGTTTGTGGCAGATGCGCTCATTTGTACTGTACTGTGCTGATCTACCCCGCGGTCTCATAAAGCGTAAAAAAAATGTATTACGAGAATGAGTAGAGCAGACATATAGATATGAATACGAGTAACGATGCAAAAGAGCTGGTTTTCTGTGCGCACACACCCGACCTGAAGCGTGCATGCACAACAGACAAGCTGCGTTTTCCTCTTTGTCGCCATCTCTGTTCGAAATCTGCAATTGCAGTCATTCGCAGAATTTTCCACTTTACGTGAGTTGTGCCTCGGCACGGCACTGCACAGATGAGTGTGCGTGGTGTAGATACTGGCATTCAGAATCACAGATTATTCTTTTTGGAAGTATGACTAACATAATAATTGTCACCGGAAAATTTCATCTGAACTAGTAAGAAACATCCACTTTTGTTCTGGTTCTGACATTGCAGTAAATCGCGCTGATTAAATAAAAAAATCGCTTATAAGTTATCATATCATGCGCAAACCCGTGCAAATTATACTTTGTTCTCAAATTGTTAATGTTAACAATGACAGCATTGCGTGACTACATGTAATGTCCTGTCCTTTTCGCATGGGCTGGTTGCAGTCTCTTTTTTTTTTCTGTAGCAACTCCGAAGTCCAAATGAAGTCTTTTGCATTTTACAGCGGGTGAGTCTCCTGTTGTCACTGGTGATTGTCGTTTGAACCTTTCTGGATCCGCCATCAAATTGATTCGTTTAATTAATAGTGAGATTAAAGCAGTAGCACCTCATATTGCAGTACACGAGATCCAGGGGGCGTGAGTTGGATCCAGATCTGATGGGTGGAGTTGGGTAGGTTTAGGGGTGGGTTTAGAGATCAGGGGGTGGAGTTGGGTAGGTTTAGGGTGGGTTTAGAGAGGTCAGGGTTAGGGTTAGAGTTGCAAGGGGTGGAGCTGGGTAGGTTTAGGGGTGGGTTTAGGGATCAGGGTGTGGAGCTTGTAGGTTTAGGGGTGGGGTTAGAGATCAGGGGTGGAGCTGGGGTAGGTTTAGGGGTGGGGTTAGGGATCAGGGGATGGAGCTTGTAGGTTTAGGGGTGGGTTTAGGGATCAGGGGGTGGAGCTTACAGGTTTAGGGGTGGGTTTAGGATCAGGGGGTGGAGCTGGGTAGGTTTAGTGGTGGGGTTAGGGGATCAGGGGTGAAGCTGGGTAGGTTTAGTGGTGGGGTTAGGGATCAGGGGGTGGAGCTGGGTAGGTTTAGGGGTGGGGTTAGGGATCAGGGGGTGGAGCTTGTAGGTTTAGGGGTGGGGTTAGGGATCAGAGTGTGGAGCTTGTAGGTTTAGGGGTGGGTTTAGGGATCAGGGGGTGGAGCTTGCAGGTTTAGGGGTGGGTTTAGGGATCAGGGGGTGGAGCTGGGTAGGTTTACGGGTGGGTTTAGGGATCAGGGGGTGGAGCTGGGTAGGTTTAGGGGTGGGTTTAGGGATCAGTGGTGAAGCTGGGTAGGTTTAGGGGTGGGTTTAGGGATCAGGGTGGAGCTGGGTAGGTTTAGGGGTGGGGTTTAGGGATCAGGGGGTGGAGTTGGGTAGGTTTAGGGGTGGGGTTAGGGATCAGGGGGTGGAGCTTTTAGGTTTAGGGGTGGGGTTAGGGATCAGGGTGTGGAGCTTGTAGGTTTAGGGGTGGGTTTAGGGATCAGGGGGTGGAGCTTGTAGGTTTAGGGGTGGGTTTAGGGATCAGGGGGTGGAGCTTGTAGGTTTAGGGGTGGGTTTAGGGATCAGGGGGTGGAGCTGGGTAGGTTTAGGGGTGGTTTTAGGGATCAGGGGTGGAGCTGGGTAGGTTTAGGGTGGGTTTAGGGATCAGGGGTGGGAGCTGGGTAGGTTTAGGGTGGGTTTAGGGATCAGGGGGTGGAGCTGGGTAGGTTTAGGGGTGGGTTTAGGGATCAGGGGGTGGAGCTGGGTAGGTTTAGGGGTGGGGTTAGGGATCAGGGGTGGAGCTTTTAGGTTTAGGGGTGGGGTTAGGGATCAGGGGTGGAGCTGGGTAGGTTTAGGGGTGGGTTTAGGGGTCAGGGGTGGAGCTGGGTAGGTTTAGGGTGGGTTTAGGGATCAGGGGTGGAGCTGGGTAGGTTTAGGGGTGGGTTTAGGGATCAGGGGTGGAGCTGGGTAGGTTTAGGGGTGGGGTTAGGGATCAGGGGTGGAGCTTTTAGGTTTAGGGGTGGGGTTAGGGATCAGGGGGTGGAGCTTGTAGGTTTAGGGGTGGGGTTAGGGATCAGGGTGTGGAGCTTGGTAGGTTTAGGGTGGGTTTAGGGATCAGGGGTGGAGCTGGGTAGGTTTAGGGGTGGGTTTAGGGATCAGGGGTGGAGCTGGGTAGGTTTAGGGTGGGTTTAGGGATCAGGGGTGGAGCTGGGTAGGTTTAGGGGTGGGGTTAGGGATCAGGGGGTGGAGCTGGGTAGGTTTAGGGGTGGGGTTAGGGATCAGGGGTGGAGCTTGTTAGGTTTAGGGGTGGGTTTAGGGATCAGGGTGTGGAGCTGTGTAGGTTTAGGGGTGGGTTTAGGGATCAGGGGTGGAGCTGTGTAGGTTTAGGGGTGGGTTTAGGGATCAGGGGTGGAGCTGGGTAGGTTTAGGGGTGGGGTTAGGGATCAGGGGTGGAGCTTTTAGGTTTAGGGGTGGGGTTAGGGATCAGGGTGTGGAGCTTGTAGGTTTAGGGGTGGGTTTAGGGATCAGGGGGTGGAGCTTGTAGGTTTAGGGGTGGGTTTAGGGATCAGGGGGTGGAGCTTGGTAGGTTTAGGGGTGGGTTTAGGGATCAGGGGGTGGAGCTGGGTAGGTTTAGGGGTGGTTTTAGGGATCAGGGGTGGAGCTGGGTAGGTTTAGGGGTGGGTTTAGGGATCAGGGGTGGAGCTGGGTAGGTTTAGGGGTGGGTTTAGGGATCAGGGGTGGAGCTGGGTAGGTTTAGGGGTGGGTTTAGGGATCAGGGGTGGAGCTGGGTAGGTTTAGGGGTGGGGTTAGGGATCAGGGGGTGGAGCTTTTAGGTTTAGGGGTGGGGTTAGGGATCAGGGGGTGGAGCTGGCCAGGCTGGTTTGAGCTGGTCAGACTGGTCTTAGCTGGATTTTTCAACAGGGAGATGTGACATGACTCAGTATAGCTTATACTAGCCAGCTAAGTACAGTTTTTATTTCAAATATACTTTTATGTGTCGAAGTACTCTACAAGTGCACATCTAAATCAAAGAAGCACACTTCTTTTTCACTAGGGAAGTACACAATTTGAAATCTGCTCTCCGGCAGAAGAAAGATGCTTTATTTCGCATCTACCAGGAGCTGCTAACAGAGCCATGCTAACCTGCTAAACCTCGACCTCTGATGAATCAACACCTTTTACTGTGAATACAGGATCGACGCTCTTCGATCCTGGTAGAGTTTTATCACACAGACCCTGATGTTTGAGAGTCAAAAGCAACAGCTTAACTGCAGATGAGACACATCTCGCGCAGTCTCTCACAATCAACGTCAACACAGCGTGACACCGTCGCACAGCACAGCTGGAAACTGGTTGATACGGCGGACACACATCACTGAACACGTCGCGAGTACACGACTGTCACAACGCGGAATCAATCTCATCTAGTCGCGAGCGTTTCATTAGCCTCCTTTGAATTCAAATAAATGTCTAACAACTTGATTCTTTTAAATGCTTTAGCTTCCTAATGGAAAGACAATGGAGATTGGTTTCAGATTATATGCAGCGATGCTGAAGGAGGAGCTGAATAGACTGTATGCTTTTCCTAATGACAGGCAATATTATTCAAGCTAAATTAGATTACTCAAGCCCTCAGGGCCATCTCCATAAAGGTCACTGGAAATTGAACGGTCGCATACCGAATCGGTTTGTACCATTCAGCTTTAATCTGTGCCACAGACACGATGGCCAGAACATGGCTGAGATGGACTCATTTCTTAATACCGAGTAAACAAATGAAGAAGAACATTAGAGGGGATAGAGACAAACACTCATTGGCAGAGTCATGGATGGGCTTGTTAAAGATTGTACCATTAGAGAATAAGAATTGAATCAATGTTGAAGAATATTTATATGGGTGTAATATAGGTATAATATAAAGGGTGTTTGCAGGCAGACAGACAAAGACAGATGAACAAAGTTCTCTACAAAGTTTAAAGTCAGCTAAGTCAAGTCACCTTTATTTATATAGCGTTTTTAACAATATGGACTGTTTAGTGATTACAGGAAATTAAAGTAATAGAGATTGGTTTGGCTTCACATCAGCTCTAGAATAAAATGATTGTCCAGCTAAAGTGAGTTTTGATCAAATGGATCATTAGTTATTAACGTAGGGGCCACTGGAACTATTTTGCCAACAATAAAAGCAAGTATAATCAAAAACAGGCCAAACTGATCTCATGAAATGGCGTATGTATGACACGCCAATTCGTATTTCCATTTTTGGCGTGTTATCAACACGCATAATCGCTTTTCAGCGTGTTTATTAAATATATGACCTACTCCAACCCCTTCCCTAAACCTTCCCGTCACTGGGGTTAATAGCATATATCTAATAGCATGAGTCTTCCACTACTATCCTAGAGAGAAAAAAATCGCTTCCCAGATGTAGATCTACATTTTGCTTCGTTTCGCTTCTGGACATTTAACGGCATAGACATACACACATACATGCGGATAGCTCAAAATGCGTATAGAGAAACACGCTTGACTTGAAAGTGGCGTGTATGTTTACGCAAAAGTCATGATGTCATGTTGCAGAACAGGCAAACAGGCATTAGCAAACACCAACTAAACATGATCGTGACCAGACTTGTGATAAGACAGCCCTATTTTGGACCCGGAGCAAATTATTGAAATTTAAGGAAAAACGTCTTCGTTTTAAAGGTTGTATCAGCGATTTCAGGCCCAAACATAAATGATCACATTTATCTAATCTTTCCCAGCGATCCGCTAGCTGCCCACCCCATAAGCAGGCCTCCAAACACTGCGTCTCACACAAAAACAATTGCGTTCATCAACCACTCAAAACCAAAATAAACAGAGTTCCAACCAATCACCGACAGGGGTTTGTTGATAGACTCTGGCTGCTTCTTCAGCTCCCACTTCGCGTGCAGCCGCGCACAAGCGCAAAACCTCACAACACACACCCCCTGTCGGTGATTGGTTGGAACACTGTTTATTTTGGTTTTGAGTGATTGGCGAACCCAATTGTTTTTGTGTGCAGATCTCAGAGCCGAGGCTGCCTACAGAGACACGGTTTTTGACTGCCTCTTTATAGGCAGGGCAGCTAGCGTTAGGAAAGATTAGATGAATGTGATCATTTATGTTTGGGGCTGAAATCGCTGATACAACCTTTAAAATTAATATTTTCCTTTGAATTTTCCGCGTACAGACGAAACCATTGTCAAAATGATCCTCATGCTACCGGATCTGCCAAAAACAACGAAAAACGCTGTATTCTGCTGCCAGGCCACTAGATGGCGATGAAACACTATAGACTGAACACGTAATGCGCATGTGCATGATGTCATTGTCTTCAGAGATACATGTTTTTGTTGTTTACACAGACAAAAGCTTTTCAAAAGCTTGCGTTTTCAGGCACACAAAACGCAGCTGTCATGTAAACGCATAAAAAGTCCTATGCGGGCTGTTTACATGACACCGTTTTCAACGTCAAAAAAGAACAACTTTTTATGCGTTTTGGGTGTTTGATTACATGACAACGGCATTTTGGGTGCCTGGAAACGCAAAGTTTTGAAAGCGGGTTTTAAAGTGCAAGTTTTTGAAAACGGTCTGCGTGTAAACAACAATAACGTGCACCTCTGAAGACGACTATGTCATGCACATGTGCATTACGTGTTCAGTCTATAGTGTTTCATCGCCATCTAATGGCCTGGCAGCAGAATACAGCATTTTTAGTCGTTTTCAGCGGATCTGTGTGAATGGGGATCGTTTTGACACTGGTGTCGTCTGAACAGAAAACTCACAGGAAAAACCTCTCAGTTTTAAGTATATCGTTGTTGTGTAAACGTACTCCTAAGATTTAAGACTGGGATATAACTATATAGTGAACTAAACAAAGTAATTAATGAAACACATCTGGCAAAAATGAACTAATAATGACATGACTGTAACTAAAGAGTGGCGGGAAATCAAAAGAAATCATGAACTGAAGAAATACAAACTAAAAGTCCTTGAACTGACTTAAACTATTACACTTGGTATGGCGTTTTCTTACCGCCCCACATTAATTGAGTAATAATATTCTGTTCGAATGATATGCTCTGTAAAAAGTAGTAACTTACAACTGTTACAGTACCTTGTAATTTGACCCATAAAAATGGATTGGTTGGCAAAATGTATTTAGGTTGATTTTCCGGTGCTAAATAATATTTTTGACTTGGATAAAACCAGTTAATTTAGATCTTCCCTTACGAAAAAGTAGTATACTTCAAGTTCATTTTATGAAGTATACTTAAGTAATATTCAAGTATATTTTTAAGTAAACTTTATGTAGTAAGTATACTAATGTCAATATGTACTAGTAGTAAACTTGTAAGTGTACTATTTTAATACTGCTTGGTAGTAAATTGGCCCACTTGTAGTATATAAAAGTATATGTTTAAGTGTACTATAAGGGGATGTCCCGATCCGATACTCAGGATCGGTATCGCTCCGATCCTGCCATTTTTTGCGGGATCGGGTATCGATCATAGACGAGGCCGATCCAAATCCGATATTGTGCGTATACTATTATGTTATTGTTAAGCTCTCACAGAAGGCACAAAAACATTCTAAAGTACCATAACGTTTTCGTGCACTCTATTATAAGTGTTCTGAAGCCATTATGTGAGAGAGAAATTAATATTTAAGTCATTAAATTCAAGATCACGTAAACTTTTCCCTCTCGCGGCTGTCAGTCATTCTCCATTCAGCACTCAAACAGCGCGTTCGCACAGTTAATGATGAAACTATCTTCAAGATGATTCAATGCTAATACTATTATACTTTATATGTAGATTAAGGTCTATGTTTTCACATAAAACAACATTATCTTGCTGGACTTAATTGCTGTAACTTAATCGTGTTACTTTCTACCAGGTGTCGGACGCTGTCGGTTAGATCACAACACTAGAGTCAGAGCACTATTGTTCTTCACGCGCACAGTAACTGAAATTTAAAACTGTTAAAAGAAAAGGCTCAATAAACTATTGTATAACGTTAGACAGATACTGTATAATACACTGTCCGTCAATATGTATTTCCTTTTGTGCTTTGCACTTTTCAAAGCGGACTCGACGCGCAGCGTGCATACCATAGGGTGCATACTCGACGGCTGCGCGCTTTAACTCCACGTGGTTTCAAGCGCATCATTCTGCGCTCGGGATGCGCATAAGCGCTTTGTGCCGCACTGTGTTTGAGTGATTCATATCATAATGCAAGTGACGCAATTAAAGCTTCTTAACATTAATAATTATTAATGTTGCTGCCTCATTATATATCTGTGCTATACACTTAGAACATGTCTCAATTTTAAAATAATTATCTTTTTCATTTTTGTTATATTGTTTTTTTCATGAATGTATTTTACAACAATACAAAGAGCAATATGTATTATTCACTAATCTAGTTTATAATAGCATTTTTTGTCATAGATTATGATCATATATTTTGGGGATTTGTTGTTTATCTTATAATGAAGCTGTCTGTATTAAGTAGATTGTGTTTAACACACACAAGAGTGATAATCAGTTTAACACACAGTTATAGAAATTATACTTGCTTTAAAAAACGGAACTGGTATTTACAATGTAGAATACTGCTGTTTAAATTGTTTTAAATTTAAACCTGTTGGTATAGCTAGCTTTAAGTAGCCTACTGAAGTACCAGTATTTTCTTATATATATATATATATATATATATATATATATATATATATAAATATGAATATATGAATAAAGGGTGGCAATCTTTCATAATCAACTGTTGTTGTGGACTATACTGAAGGTATATTTTAAGGGGCTAATTGAGAAAATTGCTATATTTTTATTAGTTTAAAAATAAAATAAAAATATCGGATTAATATTAGATCGGCAAAGTCAAAGTTGCGGTATCGGTATCGGAAGTGGATAAAAGTGGTATCGGGACATCTCTAGACTACCAGTAGTAAACTTTAAGTGCACAACTAGTTCATAATTACGTTTCTCATTTGTACTGCAAGTGAACTTATGGGTATACTAGTAGTTTACTATTTTAATACTTGTAGAAAATGTTTAGTTTATGAAAGTACACTCTCAGTAAACTACTAGTTTAGGAGTTCTATACTGCAAGTATACTTGCAAGTTTTCTTTTAGTGTACTCTCAGTAAAGTACTAGTTTAAAGTTTTCTTTGTAATATATTTCACTCGAATAATACAACATTGAATTATACTACACTATTTAAGTGTATGATTTTCTTAGAAACATTTAAGTAATCACTACAATAATATAGTGTGTGGCACCACATCTTCATTTCAGAAAGTACATGTGTGAATGCAGAGACCTCAATACTTGGTAGACAATACACAATGACGGTAACATTTGATGGATCGTTTTTGTATTTGAATGTGTAATAAGTAGAAAATGAACTCCAAATTTCACAAAATGGCAAGTTACTAATCCTAACAACAAACGCAATGATAAAATTGTGTAAATACTGTACAGCTGGAAAACAGTGAAAATCAACCTTATTAATTATTCAAGGCCCAGTGCATGATGGGAACACCAGTATCAGAAAAGTTGTGTCGATATTTACGCTTTCATTTCTACACGATTGAATTGAGTACTACTATAGAATTTTACTATTATAGAATTCTTGCCTGAACTAACTTTTTCATGTTTACATTGTTTTTTTTCTGTAGAATTTAAAATATATATAGATGTATATATAAGTATATAAAAAGTATGCTTTCTTATTTTTAGTTGAAAAGAAGTACTAATAGAACACTTGAATAAACATATTTTTCGTAAGGGTAATTATTATCGCTGTGTTCAAGATCAGGTTCAGTTCCTTGCTTATTTTTACTCTATAAGCTATTCCACCGGAAAGCTTGTTACTATATAACTTGAATATGTTAGTTTATAAGTGTGTATGTTATGTTTTAAAAAAGTATTTAATAAGCTACTCAATCAAAATAGTAAACACAAGTACAACCAAGAATACTTATAAGTATATCTCAATCAACAACTATAGGCCAAATACTTAGACTTTTCTGTCAGTATAAGTCAAGTACACTTAAGTGCAATTTGAAGTATATTTTTTGAAGTACATAAAGCATATTTCTGAGAAGTACATAAAAAGTAGACTGAAAGTATACTTTCTTATTTTTAGTTTTAAAAAGTATACTAATAGCACACTTGAATAAACTTAATTTTCGTAAGGGTTACCATTTTTTTAGTGTGGCATTTATTAATTGCCAAGCAAAAACAGCAAGTATGATCTCTTGGAAAAGTAATAGCACACCTCTCTTTTACATGCCATATAATACCCTATTATTTGTTTGTAAAGTGGTCGTTTTCTTTCATTTATCTTCAACAAAGGGATGTCCTTAATTTGAAAATAAATGAACAACCTGCCTGTCTTTAGCATATATTCCCTTTCTAGAGAGAAAGAGGAATGCACAATTCATACCATCGACTCAAACCATTCATACATGTCACTGGAAGGCCAGACTCACTATTTATACTAAAGTGCAAGAAAACCTTCATTTATTTCATTTACGTGTCAAAACAGTTCAGAGACAGGAAGCTAGTGTCACTGGATTCTATCAGAAAATGTTCAAAATGCTGACATTTTGGCCAGTATTTACATTTAACATAACTTTCCTCAATTTGTTTGATCCTCCAAGTATTTCAGCTTTATTCATAGAGCATAAAGATATTAATTCTGTAATTATTTACTTACCAAAATGTGAATTTGTTTAAAAGATTTTCCATAAGGAACGTGAATGAGGACTGGGACTGTCAAACTCCAAAAAGTTGTTTGTTTGACTCATTAATTGAACTGATTCAAGTGACTCAATGAATTTGGAACGACATTAGGGTACATCAAAAATGGCGGAAATCACATTTTAATTTCCTTTTAACACATATAGGTTAGGCATGGCTGAAGCTCGTAGCCTATTCAAGTCACATAATCTGTCTAACCTTCATTTGTCAGGCTTTAGATGCACTTTAAATGTGCTTAATGCCAAAGCATAACACACATAACAAAACAAATATGCATGAGAGACACCATACCTCAGTTTAATTTATTTATGTGAGCAAAGATATGTTGGCTTTATCCTTGATACAGAGAAATACTGAGAACAACATGAGCAAATCAATAAAACCAGAAGGACTAAATGCCTTCCTTGATGAACAGAGAACATTACAGGTATTTATAGTGAGCGATGCTTGGCAGTGAGGCATCCTGTAGTCATCCTGTTAATAATACTGTTAGAAGCACACAAAGTCAATGGGTTAGAGAAAAACATGCAAACATTTACATCTACCCACCACACACACACCATTCTACAAAGAGCCATGGCTCAAAAGCTTGTGTCAAAATGGCTTTACTAAGAAAAGGTAGCTGTAAATGCTTCGAATTTAGTGAAACACCTACCAGATATGTACATCTTTTTGCAATCTCTCCTTTTGTGAGGAAACACTCTTAGCAACATGGATTTGACCACTCACATGGATAATGCAGTCTTTTGGGACCTTGGAAGGAAAAAGCGCTAGACTTTTCACTAAGGACGCGAGATTGGAGAGGAAAACCGGCAGTAACAAAGAAGAGAGATGAAGTTATATTCTCAAAGAGAAATCCAGGCATAAGGCTCTGGTGAGGCTAAGACACTTCGCATGGTCTTCTTAAGGGCTGGATTGGCCACACTGATGTCTTTCACACTGCTCAACCATAGTGAGATGCCGGCTCAAAACTTGTCCTTTATCTCCATATGTCTGACATCTCTCAGCACTTCTTTTTTCAGTGGACTCAAACAATGTCCCATTCAGAGACGGCACAGCCATCACGAGAAGGAGTGGCTGTATTTCACCCACATTCAGGCAAAGACCAAGCTTTAAGTAGAGGTGAAACCCCTTGATGGAGATGAAGGCTGAGGAATTATATCACTCTTTGACAGATTCACAATGGAAAGCCACAACACTGGCTGGTTAACTACTGACACTTGGCATTCAGAATCCAAAGTGATGTATAAAACTTGAGGCCTGTTGAATACTGCTGTTCTTCCCTGTGGAAAAGATCAGAGCTGGTCACCATCATGTTTTGGATGCTGGTGCTTAGCAAGGGACAATGGAGTCTAAACCAGTTTCTAAACTAGCTTAAAAACAACATGACATCAAAACGGACCTATTTTCTTTCTGATCCTTCATTGTCTTCTTTTAAAATGCAGCTGTTTTTCTTTTCGGCTGATGTCAAAGTCAAAGTTTCACCCACTAGTCTGGCTCTATCTACATTTCCTTCAGAAATACGTTACATTTTTAATGTTGACTTTAAAGAGAGACTTCACTTTTTTTGGAAATAGGCTCATATTACAACTCCCCCAGAGTTAAACAGTTGAGTTTTACCATTTTCTAATCCATTCAGACGATTTTCTGATATTTAGAAGAATATCAGTAACCAGACATTTCCGTAGTATATATTTTTCCCTACTGTGGAAGTCAATGGGACCAGAAACTGTCCGGTTACTGATATTCTTCTAGAATATCCAGCCCGTTCTCATCCCAAGGCGTTATATACTGACGCTTTTGACAATGCGTATACATCCAACGCACATGGCACCCTTTAGATGCAGATATATATGGGCCAGAAGGCGCCTCCTAGTGGTCTAAACCTAACCCTACCCCAGACCTAAACCTACCATAACCGAAGCGTGTTATATTGACGGTAAAGGGTGCCATGTGCGTTGGATGTATACGCATTGTTAAAAGCCGCAGTATATGACACCCTAGGATGAGAATGTGTTGAAATATCAGAAAATTGGCTTCGAAAATTATAAAACTCAACTGTTTAACTCTGAGGGAGTTGTAAAATGAGCCTATTTCCAAAAAAGTGGAGTATCCCTTTAACCAGCAAGACTTTCTTGGTCACATTTTGCTGATAAACAGCATGTCTAAGGGCCTGTTTACTCCTGGTATTACTATTAAGATGCGTTTAGGTTGATCAGATCACAAGTGGAGAACGCTAAATACAGGTGTAAACAGGGTTTAAAACGTTTTGAGCTTGTCGCCTTTCGACCACTTCCAGAAGTAGTCGAAAACGCATTGGATCAGATTGCTTTCGTAGTTCATGTAGTCGCTCATGTAGTTCAAAAAGACACAAAAGACCACCTACTGATCTAACACTTAAACATTATGGGAAGTAATCTTAATCATCAATCTTAATACCAGGTGTAAACAGGGCCTAAGTGTTTCCACTAGATAATAAAGCACCAGATCAGCACAAACCAGTCAGAACATTATGAAAATCCAAGCTGCTCTTTTCAATAGGGAGTTATACAGTTGACACTGCCAAGATGATAGGCACAATGAATAGAGATAGACAACTGTGGCTACAAACATATGACACAAACAAGGGCGTTCAATATTCAACTTGGGTCTGTACTGAACACATAATGGCTTTACTGTGAGTCTACTTTAGCACCATCTCATAAAGTGAGAGTCATTATCATATTGGTAAACATTGAGAGTATGGCACTGTACTGATATTTACTCTCAATTACGGGAAACGGACTGGCTTACACAAAGGTAATATCTGAAGCAATGCACCTTATCGTCAAAAGGTTATCCATTTTACATTTGCGTGTCTTGCCCTTTGATGAGAGATGGGTCTCTCTAAGAGTTCATGCTTATATGTGAGGAACAACATAACAAGAAAAACAAATTAGCGCATTTGCAATGATTGTTGAATGTCGAGATCAAATCCTTTCTTCTTTTACACAGTGCTTTCCCTTCACCGATGACAGATGTCATTGGTTCAACCAGCTTCATCAATGAGTATAGCTTCCTCTGGCACCTGCCACAGACCACTGAGCCTCACTGGCTATCCATTCAGTATGGCCATAACTTGATCTCTCCCGTTCTAGTGTGTGCCCTCATACAGGTGTTGTCCTCCTGTTGATACCATCATTAAGGTCTTTGGGAAAGCAGTTGTGCACTTGGAGGAATCCAGAATCGTGGTCAGGGCTGTAGGAGCTGTCTGTTCCTGACTTAAGCGGATCTCTTGTCAATGTGTACATGTTGATCTCTCCTACAGGAACCGAGCTTATCATCTTCATGCCCACGGGTGACGCCTCACGGGATGCTTCTGTGGAACGAGAACTGGAGCGTGAGTGCCGTCGGCGGTCAGCGAAAGCTGGGTATGCGGGAATACGGCGAAGAGGACAAGGTAGCCTTGATGAACTCTCGGTGTGCTTTGAACCGTACTTCTTTGCTCTTCTCAATGTAGATACTAACAGCCAGAACGGCAACCGCCTCAGCCACAATGAAGGAGAGCGCTCCGAAATAGAACGACCAACCGTAGTAATACAGGCTCTTTTTGTCTTCATCACGATTGTCACTGGGGTCACCGGCGTTGCTGGAGATGTAGACAATTATACCGATGATGTTGCTCAAACCTGCCAGACACAAAACAGAGCCAGGCATAAGCATAATGCCTTGAAAGGCAATATAACAGGTTTATGGCTTAACTTAATATGTTACATTTGGCTGATTGGGATACATCAATAGCCCCGCCATATTTGAAAGGTTAACACTGCAGGTTGAACTCATCAGAAGTAATCACTGCTCAACCTATTGTTATATCACTGACAAAAATGCCACAACATTGTGGAGCTTACGGTTGTACTGAACTGATGATACAGACTCTGGACAAAATGGGAACACTTTGCACAGGGGAGAATACTAATACTAATTGCATCAGACTGTAAATATCTAATCAACTGCATGTGTTTATGTCAAGGGGTCAAGGTTTGGCTGGGTAACTCGGGGGTAGCCAGCCCTGCTCAAGTACATCTTACTGTCAAGTAATCCTGAACACCATGATAAACTGGTTCAGGTGTGTATGATTAGGGTTGGCGCTAAACTCAGCAGGAAGGAAGCTCTCCAGATGAAGGGTTGACTACCCATGCTAGAATCAACCTCTAGAATCAGTTGCTAGTGCACCTCTTTGGTAGCCTGGCAAGCCAGACCTATCAAGATGTTAGGTCTGGGAACTAGGGATGTGTTCACAGAATATTCAAATTTTCGAAAATTCAATATGTAATTATTATTAGAAAATAAAATACTATCGAATTTTGAATACGATTATTTGCTGGCCGTAAATGCAGTGAGTCCATGATAAATCCTAAAGAACTAACTCGCAGTTATAATTAAATGCACTGGATGGCGCTGTGGAGTGTGTAAACAAGTTGTCTGTATTTGATCACATAATGTTGTTCGTCTGCCTCGCGAAGTTTGGAATTAACGTTACTTGAAAAGGATTTTACTAAACGGAATTACTTTTGATCAAATTAATTAATTAACCTGAGTTATGATATCATCACCATGAGAAATTACATGAAATCCAAACAGTTAGAATGAGGAAAGACAGCTGTTCATCATTGCATCACAACTGCAGGTAAGGGCAGCTGGACCCCGCGTGATCAAAGATGTTAACTTATCTAATAGCAAAATGATTTTGAGACATACTTCCTTTATGTTTCGTTAAGGGAGACCGGTTAATGAACAGAAAAGCAAAGTGCTGTTAGAAACACCGTTCTCTTTGTGTCTCTAAAACGTCTGTCAGCGCAGCGTCTTTCCTCACTCGAGCATAAAGTGCTGTCGTCGCCACTGCATGTAACGTTAGATATTATTGTTTTTCTCAACATAAACGTGAAACAATATAAAGACGATAATCAGTCATTTGCTGACTCGTGTGTGTATAGGTGTACGTTCTGTACGATATCTGACGCAATCTGCTTTATTAGGGGTTTTTTTCGCTCGCGCTGCTTGAGCATGCTTTTAATAATGCTTTTTTATATATATTTTTTTTTACACATAGGCCTACTGTTTAATGTTTTCAACTAAAAGAAAACTTTAATTACTATTTTAAGCTTGTTGTGTATTGCCTAATTGGAAGCTTGTCCAGAAATTGTGACAAAAACGTAAAAAAAACAACAAAACTTAAAACTAACGTCTTTTCGTTAAACATAATTTAAATAAACGAATATTCGAATGCAATATTTTTGAAAAATGCCCATCCCTACTGGGAACTCACAATTGGCATACCTCAATCCGGGGACGGGATATATTTCAATATCCCTTTGGCCGAGTCGTGGCCAAAGCCGAAATTGAAAGACCACTGTTCGCCAGCTGCATCTTGTTTGTTTTCAAGTATCAGGGAAATCACCTATGGAAATCACGCTGCAGAACTGTCACAACTCTACCGTCATTGTGTTAAGCCCGCCCACCAACTCTATACACGATGTGATTGGCCGGACCAGAGTTTGGTTTTTCCACTTCGAAAGCCAACGGAGAGTTGCTAAACCACACTTTGCTGCAAAATAATTTTGGCTGCGCTAGGGTGCGTCTAGATTTCTAGGCTACCTCTTTGGGCCAGTGAAGTGAGGTTTACCTGTACAGCTCTGACTGAGCATCACTCCCATCCAGTTTACAGCACCAATGTAACTGGTCCTACTGCATCACTCTGAGCAGGATGTGAACCAGTATCAGCCATAGTGGTGGGAATGGTAACAAAGATGGTAAAGACTGCAGCATCTAGTGCGCCTCTTCGAGACCTAGGGAGTGAGGTTTACCTGCACAGCTCTTACTATCTGGCCTCATTACACTCACCCCCCTGAACATCACTCCCAACCAGTTCACGGCACCAATGTAACTGGTCCTACTTGCATCACTCTGAGTGGGATGTGAACCAGCATCAGCCATAGTGGTGGGCACGCTAACAAAGACGGTAAAGACTGCAGCATCTAGTGCGCCTCTTGAGACCAGGGGAGTGAGGTTTACCTACACAGCTCTTACTATCTGGCCTCTTTGCGCTCACCCCCTAAACATCACTCCCATCCAGTTCACAGCACCAATGTACCTGGTCCTACTTGCATTACTTTGAGTGGGATGTGAACCAACATCAGCCATAGAGGTGAATGGTGGGTATGCTAACAAAGGTAGTAAAGACTGCAGCCCATAGTGCGCCTCTTGCGGCCAGGCGAGTGAGGTTTACCTGCACAGCACTTCTTAGCTATTCTCCGTTACCTTAGCATGGTCCAATTAGCCCCTGCTGGTAGATGTTGTAACTTCAACCTCTGGTTAAAAAAAGCTGAGATAAATGGGAATGCTAACAGATAGCTTTCTCCAGGCATTATAAACCTCCTTGGTTTACATGTGGATCTTGACCTTTCCAATATGACGGACATGCTGATGTATTGTGGTAATTAGAATCAGTTGCTAATGCAAGACCCAACAAGACGCACTATTTTGCAAGTAAACCCTGTCAAGCCTAGCATTGCTTTTACTTAAGTATTTAACACAATTACTGTTTAAATAGAGAGTCTTTTCATCATGTATTGGGTTATGAAACTATACAAGGAAGACACTTTTTTTATAAGCTATATCTGCCCACTAAATTCAGTTAAGTAACAGGTAAAAAAAGTGGAGAAGTTGTTGCCCACCTCATTTCCAGTGAACCTGCCAGTAACAGCAGTGATAAGTTGGAATATCAGAGCATGGATATTGGCCTATATTATATTACAAATATATTCAGTGAACAAATTGTATTTAGTAATGGTGCTAAAAATGTCTAGTCAATTGAAAAGCCCCTGTGTGCCTGTTAGCAGGTGGTCATTAGCAAAGTTTACCTGCTGCCACAAACAGTATCCCTGCACAGAGTAATATGTTGTTCCACTTGATGTAGATGCGTCCCACCCCGACACACAGTCCTCCCAGCAACAGCAGAATGGTACTGAGGATGGGGAACACACTGGAGGCGCGCACAATACCTGTTCACACACACACATAAAAAGCTTTTACTTGAGAAAGATATCAAGAACTTCATCATAAGAATTTCAACATTGAGATATAGGCAGCAACACTCATATTCCTGAAGAGAATGTCACTCACGCAAGAGATACTCAGAGCTGTCTGTGTCATAGTCATTATCATCTGGGAAATGATTGATTCGGTAACAACTTCCTTCGTTGATACCTACAAAAATATGAAACCAGTCAAGATTAGTTGTGAGGACATGCAAATAAATGCAAGTCACGAAGCAAAAGTTAGAACACTGGTCAGTAGAACAAACTATCTTCTATTCCCCTTTTTTAAAGACATCCTCCATATGGTCTTTAAATATGTAACCCTTATTGTTTAGTGACAGATTTTAAAGTCTTTTCACATACAGCCCTTTCCGGAGAGTTACACCACAATTTAAAGTGTATGATCATGTACAAGCCAATTATTTGAGCTTTGAGCCAATAATAAAGTCCTGATGGAGACTTTTAAATTGCCTGATTTAGGATGTAAATGCAATTCATCTATAGTGTAATTTTGAGACTAATATCTAGCTATATTTTTTAGCATTACATGCATGAGCATCACATTTTTCAAAAAGGTCTCTATTCCATTCATTAGCACCGCAGCTTTATCTGGATATATTGTGCGGCGTCTTGTGTTTTTAAAAGCAATACGCATTCCAGTAATCATCCCCTTACGCCTGTCACTCGGAAATCAAAACATGTTGTCAAATTGGACAGACAGTGAAACTAAAGCGCTTCTTAACTGGGTGAACGAAGAAAGCGACATAGCGTTTAAAAGGAATTTCTGATGAGTGACAACAGAGAGTTTACTGGTATTTTGGTTGTGATGCATGAATGGTGTCTGAATGGTAAAGAAGATGGAAAGATATTAAACTAATAGCCCAAATGGCCTTGGTGAGTTTCAGAAGCAGAGCAAGCTTTATGATTTTCTCTGAAACTTTCTCTGGAATACCAAGAATGCGTATTAAAAAAATTAAAATTCATTTTTGATTACATTTTGACTTTAAAGTGCCCCTATTATGCTATACTAAAGGCTCCTGATGTTGTTTTAGAGTTCTCCTACAATTGGTTTTAATGCATCCGAGGACAAACACTACTTAATTTTTTTCATAATATACATTTCAGCATCAGCTCTTTTCTCACAGCCAAGTCTGAAACGGCTTGATCAAGGACTCTCTCTAAACCCCTCATTTCCGAGAGTCTACTCTGCTCTGATTGGTCAGATGAACCAGTCTGTTGTGATTGGGCTACTCTGCTCTGATTGGTCAGATGACCCAGTCTGTTGTGATTGGTCTACTCTGCTCTGATTGGTCAGATGACCCAGTCTGTTGTGATTGGGCTACTCTGCTCTGATTGGTCAGATAAACCAGTCTGTTGTGATTGGGCTACTCTGCTCTGATTGGTCAGATGACCCAGTCTGTTGTGATTGGTCTACTCTGCTCTGATTGGTCAGATGACCCAGTCTGTTGTGATTGGGCTACTCTGCTCTGATTGGTCAGATGACCCAGTCTGTTGTGATTGGTTTACTCTAATTTGTCAGATGCCTCAGTCTGTTGTGATTGGTCTACTCAAATTGGTCAGATGGCCCAGTCTGTTCTGATTGGTCTATTCTAATTGGTCAGATGACCCAGTCTGTTGTGATTAGTCTGTTCTAATTGGCCAGATGGCTCAGTCTGTTGTGATTGGTCTACTCTGCTCTGATTGGTCAGATGACCCAGTCTGTTGTGATTGGTCTACTCTAATTGGTCAGATGGCCCAGTCTGTTGTGAATTAGTCTGTTCTAATTGGTCAGATGGCTCAGTCTGTTGTGATTGGTCTACTCTAATTGGTCAGATGACCCAGTCTGTTGTGATTGGTCTACTCTGCTCTGATTGGTCAGATGACCCAGTCTGTTGTGAACGAACTACTCTGCTCTGATTGGTCAGATGGCCCAGTCTGTTGTGATTGGTCTACTCTAAGTGGTCAGATGACCCAGTCTGTTGTGATTGGTCTACTCTGCTCGTATTGGTCAGATGACCCAGTCTGTTGTGATTGGTCTACTCTGCTCTGATTGGTCAGATGACCAAGTCTGTTGTGATTGGTATACTCTGCTCTCATTGGTCAGATGACCCAGTCTGTTGTGATTGGTCTACTCTGTTCTGATTGGTCAGATGACCCAGTCTGTTGTGATTGGTCTACTCTGCTCTGATTGGTCAGATGACCAAGTCTGTTGTGATTGGTATACTCTGCTCTCATTGGTCAGATGGCCCAGTCTGTTGTGATTAGTCTGTTCTAATTGGCCAGATGGCTCAGTGTGTTGTGATTGGTCTACTCTGCTCTGATTGGTCAGATGACCCAGTCTGTTGTGATTGGTCTACTCTGCTCTGATTGGTCAGATGACCCAGTCTGTTGTGATTGGTCTACTCTGCTCGTATTGGTCAGATGACCCAATCTGTTGTGATTGGTCTACTCTGCTCTGATTGGTCTACTCTGCTCATATTGGTCAGATGACCCAGTCTGTTGTGATTGGTCTACTCTGCTCTGATTGGTCAGATGACCCAGTCTGTTGTGATTGGTCTTATCAAATTGGTCAGATTGCCCAGTCTGTTGCGATTGGTCTACTCTGCTCTGATTGGTCAGATGACCCAGTCTGTTGTGATTGGTCTACTCTGCTCTGATTGGTCAGATGACCCAGTCTGTTGTGATTGGTCTACTCAAATTGGTCAGATTGCCCAGTCCCAGTTGATTTGTCTACTCTAATTGGTCAGATGGCCCAGTCTGTTGTGATTGGTCTACTCAGCTGTGATTGGTCAGATGGTACCAGTCTGCTGTGATTGGTCTAAAGGTCGCAGTGCATGTTGGAAACCAAACGCCTCTTACCTTATCTGAATTTCAGCTCTGAGTCATAGTTATATTTATATTTAGTTATATGAGTTACATGAACCATAATGATGGTGTCAGTTTTACCGTATCAATTAGGAGGACTGACCCTCATCGTTAAGTGCATCAAAGTGGTTTTGGTTACATAGCGCAGAAAACAGTGTCTTCTCAACTTGTCGACAACACAAACCAAACTCTTTCAGTTTCAGCTACAACTACAGTATTTAAAGGTAAAATTAGACATTCACAGGCAGCCAATGAAGACAACTGGCTGGCATTATGCAAATGTTTTTCAAACAATTTATAACAGGACGTGGAACTTGAATTACTCACGACTTATTTCAGACAGTTCAGAATCGCTTCTTTCTTTTAGGAGACAATAACTTTATTTGAGATCACAAACAGCTATATTACACACTGCATTAAAGGTAATATTCAAAAAAGCTAAATGTGGGCACTTTAAGCAGAGATATGTGTTCATTAGGTCTTGGCATACATCATAAATTGTAACATATCAAACCTCCCAGTCTCTGTCTGTCTCCATGTGGAGTCTACCCCTGTGACACAGCTTTTGTGTGACCCAGCATGCCATTAATTGGGTCTAGAGTTTAAAAAAGGAGCAAATTAATTAGAATTAAATAGGACTGAGAAAATGGGGCATGTGTTTCTAGTCAAGTCATTGTAAAAAAAGAGACCTCGGTTAAAAAAAACCCTTTATATTAAATAATATATATTTGAAACCCTAAACATTATTCCACATATGCTGCCTATAAACAGTTGCAAAAAACAATACCCAATCTGTTATAAAATACCAACTTTTAGCTTTGCAGCAACTTTATTTTTCATTTCTTTAGCAAATGCCTCTCATTTAGAGACCACTTTTCACCATCTAATCAATTCCCAATGTGTAGTCACACTCAACATTGCATGAAATATCATGTTTCACTCTGATATACGTCACATTATGCAAGTAAAATAGGACGCAAAAGCAATTAAAATAAAATAGGACGCAACAATGCATTATAATATTTGATATTTTTTCACTGTACATTGAACATCAGATAGTAATACTGAATATAGTCATATTGTCATAGAAATATTGTACATCTTTCAATGTATTGTCCACAATTAATTTGATTGCAAGGCTTTATCTCTCATCATTAATATCTTAAGCCATATTTTTATAATTTTACCAAAAAAAAGATCTTACAATAAAAGTATTTGGAATTTGCATGAGCAAAACCTGATGATCATGATGATTTGAGAATGATTCAAAGAGCATCTGGTCCTCCAAAAAAAGCAAGACAATCGGACCTTTTGTACAGTTTAAATGCTTCATGTCACAAATTTGCTTATTTGGACCTAGAAATAGTGGCAAATCTAATCATCCATTTCTGAAAAAAAAAATCATCCATTTTTCATTCTTCAAAATCCTTGCTGTTTCTTTCTAGCTTTAAAAGGGGTCCTATTATTCCCTTTTATGAAGTCTTGATTTTGTTTTTGGGGTGTGCTAGAATATGTTTTCATGCTTGATTGTTCAAAAAAATGCATTATTTTTCACATATTTTACATTATTACAGCTCCTCTATCCTCTGTTTGGTTGAATGCGTTGTTTTCGATGAAGTTGACGTTCCGACATACGAAATGTGCTGTGATTGGTTAGATGTGTGTGTTGTGATAGGCAGTACCTAGTGTGTGTTCGGGAAATGTCCCACCCCTTCATAACCGCAAGCTCTTGTCAGATGCAAATATTAAGGCTGGCGTCAATTTCAAACCAATTCAGAGCCCGAATTCAGACCCTGACAATAGCCATGTTTCCATCCACTTTTCAATCGGAATTATCTGAAGTTCGGTTAAAAGACTGTGTGTTTCCATCCAACGGCTTTAAAGCGAATAAAAACCTGTACGTAATGACGTCACATGCTGTTTTGCGATCAAATTGGTATATCGAATTGATTTGAGACATTTTAAGGTGTTTCCATTCATTTTCGCACTGAATCGAACAACATTCAAGCAACTTTTGCGAACAAAGTTTTGTTAGACAAAACGGATCGCGCCATCTACCAACATATGAACAATATTTTCACAAGTTGTAGCCTAATAATGCTTAGTTATGTGCCAGCTGATAGCGACATGTATGGGATAATGTATATGCGAGGCGGTTGTTAGCCTGAAGGGGTTGTATTCGCTATAACAACAGCTTAGCTATACATTATCCTGCTTATTACATATAAATCAAACAAATAAATAAACAAATAAATAATTTGACACAAAATTTGAGATATAAACGAGTTTATTGATTTAAAAACGAGTATTGCTTCTGCTAAAGAAAATAGTCTGTTCCGTCTCTGAACTGCGTCCATGGCAACGGTGTGTTATAGCAGCGCCACAGTCTGTTAACCAGAAATAACAGACCACATTATACATTTGAACTCAACCAAGCCACGTAAAAACAAGCAAAACTAACCTAAGAAAACAACAACGCTATAAACATTACTATGATGATGCCGATGTCGCGACAGCGGAGGCGACTGTGGTGTGGGAACGACAGCGCTCCATCAGTTCTGGGAGATCCTGGTTCTGAAACACTTCACGGAAACCCTGTGGTTGAAGCATTTTTTTACTTTGTCCACTTACATCTGTCTTTGTTGACATCCGCCATGTGTGCGCAAACAGACTGGCCAGAAATGAACTCGTCTTCTGACGTGTTGCAACCATAAAAGGGCCTAAAACTTAATCGGTAATTCATTATTTATTCGGTAAATAACGTTTCCATCAGCTTTTATCGCATTAGCCTTATATCGATACAAGAGAAAATCCGATGAGACCGAACATATTTCATTTTAGTCGATATTCATGAAAATTCATCGATTTTTACTGTTTCCATAAGGTGTTTTTCATTCGATATCACTTTAATTCAGATAAAAAACGTGTTGAATGGAAACATGGCTAATTAACGAACAAAAGGATCATGCAGAACGAACTTCACATGCACTGATTTCACAGGACGTTCCAGAGGGGTCTGTTTTTTTATTTTTCTCATAGATATGAATGATGTTATCCACTTTTTAATCATATTTGTCAGAAAACTGGTAATACAAACAGTAATCAATCATTAAATCATGGGTAACCACCCGTCTTACAAAAGCAAGAGCTTACAAAAGCTAAAGTAAACTGCTTCAATACTGTTAGTTAGCAGGCTAGCGAAGACAAAGCTTTGCCCTTCCTTTACATCATAGTTATCAACATAAAACTTATAATTGTAACTGTTAATAAAAAAAACACAACTACAAATAATAAGACATGCTTACAAGTTGTATTCCATAAATGGGAACGCCTATCTTTCAGAGGAAGCTTTTGTGTTTAGCCTGCATTGTACTCTTTCCTCCGAAATTCGCGTCCGAAATTTTCACACATTAAAAAATAAATACAACCTAACGTTATGTCAATCAGGATTGCACACTGCCTCCGAAACTTTCGTTCGTCATAAAAAACAGAATCGGGTTCCAATTTTTTACGTTTTTCGCATCCGTAGTAAGCAGTTTGAATGGTATTTTGACAATTCAGAGCCACCGAATTACAATATACGAAAAACGCATTCGAAAATTTCGGACTCAGTGTGCAATGGCCTTAAAACGTGCAGCACGCACAGACAAACGCTGAGGTTATAATATTTCAGGAACCGAGTTAAAAACACATTTTAACCTCTATAAGTTCGTCAGCCTTAGGACAAACTTTTACCGGGATGTAAAAACAGCAACACTCATCATTTTCTCAAGCCAGCTTGCGTATTCCGTGGGCGTGGATTATTTAAATGAGGAACATTTTGACTTCAAAAGATTGGGAAAAATTGCATTGTAGTCCAAACGATATTTTGGACGATACAAAATACATACATTCTAAAAAATGCTGGGTTGTTTTAACCCAATGTTGGGTCAAATATGGACAAACTCAAAACTTTGGGTAAAAAATTTAATTTAAAAATGTAACCCAAAGGCTGGGTTTGTCCATATTCTGACCCAAAATTGGGTTAAAATAACCCAGCATTTTTTAGAGTGTTAAATATTTTCCCTTTGGAGTGGACTTTTTTCCTTTGGAGTGGTAGCTTTGCAACATGACGTCATGACTTCCGCGTAAACATACACACCAATTTCAAGTCAAGTGGCGTGCTATCTAAACGCATTTTCAGCTATTCGCGTGTATCTGCGTGTAGATCTACATCTGGGGAGCGATATCTTTTTCCCTAGGATGGTAGGGAAAGACTCATAAATGCTATTAACCCCAGTGACGGGTAGGTTTAGGGACGGGGTTGGGGTAGGTCATATATTTATATATACAGTAATGTAACGTTTAAGTCAACAGCGTTCATAAACACGCTGAAAAGCAATTGTGCGTGTTGATAGCACGCCAAAAATGTAAATACGAATTGGTGTGTCATTCATGGGTGATTCTTCGACTATGGTACTCTTTGAGCTAGACAGTTTCAGAAAATAAAAACATTTCTACAAACAGTTTTTTAGTATCAGTTGGTTTCTTAATCTGTCTAGAAACCTTCCCTTAGTTGGGTGCAATGATTTGTATTGAATAATATATATATATATATATATATATATATATATATATATATGTCATTTTTATCTGACAGCCCAAGAAAACGCCCAAGTTCTCTTATTTACCAACAATATTTTAGCAATAATAAATAATAAAATATTTCTTACTACCTTAACTTAATTAATTGTATAGTTTTTTTGTTTTTACATTAACGTTTTAGTATTATAGCCCATAATAATTTGCTGTTTAGCACAAACAATGTCTTTTCCACCACAACCTGTCTTTACCACCACAATGAACACCGTGGTGGAAATGACTGTGGCGGAAATGACATTTCCCCCTTTTCCTCTAAAATATCATGCTATGTTAGCCTGTTATTATTAGTTTTACAGTTAGCATTTAATATACACAAATTACACATTATTAAATTAATTTTATCCAGTTATTTTTACGTCCATGTGAAAAATGAGCCATTTGAAAATGACGGCCAATAAACATATTCTCAGTTTTAGTCATATTTACCTTGATTTTTCTTCTTTTCATTACCCCTAAAGAGGTCACCCTTTCACCCAGTCATGTGTTCACTGTGGAGTTTCTATTGCTATGGTTACTAAGTATTCAAACCTGAAACAGTGATCCCAGGATTCTATTTTGTACACTGTGGCGGAAATGACAGTGAACCCAAAGGACAAGGGTTCTACTTATGAAAAATATAAGAAAATGTGAATAAATATTGCAATATATAATATGTATAATTGAAATAGACATTATTTTATAATTTGTACTTAAAATCTACATTATTTAAATATTTAATTTAGAATTAAGCGAGGTTGAAGGTACAAAGTCTTATTATTTCATCCAGGGACAAGAGAAGTACCATAGTTAAAGAATCACCCTCATATGCAATTTCATGAGATCAGTCTGAGCTTTGTACCCTTGCAGGTTTTTTTTATGCTCAAACAGCAACTTTAAGTAAAGTATAATAGGAAAATAATCTGATGTTGACAAACTTTCTAACAGGCTCTTAGACTTTATCTACATTATAACTTCTCTAGTGCGTACAGTCAACCAGAGGAGCTTAAGTTTAGAGCCGCTGATTTATAAGTGCTGGTTATTGGCCCAGTGACTGAAGCGCATCCAGCCTCATAAAGACAAAATAAGGAACCTCGCCTGACTGACACGAGACGCATCGGAGAGTAAAAAACGAGCGCCTGGTCCCTGTGGCCTGCCTGGAGGTAACAATTCTCATCTCTGAGCATGTCTTCTCCATGGCAACCTCAGGTCTGATCCAATTTCCATAATGTCTCCAAGGATGCCTTTGACATCTTCACTGTGGTTTAATACAGCAGACAGCATCACACTACTCTCCCCCGTGCCAAAAGCCCTCGGCCTCCTGCCTCGCGGACCCACATCCCCACTGGACGAGGAAACAGCTGCCACATTCCACGTCTTCAACCGCCTCCAGCATTTTCTCGTAATTGTGAATCGGCGCAGGAAAGCCAATCGTCCGCCTTGTCTTTGGTTGCTATAGGGCAGTGTGCTCGGCGTATTTGTCATCTCAAATCTGTCAATATGGAGAACCGCGTCGTCCTTATTTGTAGTGTTTGTTAAAGGGATAGTTCACTTTGAAATAAATTTTTGGTATGTTTTATCTTATCTCAACGACATCCAAGATGTAGGTGTCTTTGTTTCCACAGTAGATTCAATTTTGATATTTTTAGGTCAAACCGTTCTTGTCTGTCAGTCATATAATGGAGGTCTATGGTCACCACCTCAAAGAGCATGCACAGAGAAGTCCAAATTAAACATGATTTAATGACTCGTAAATGTAAGTACACATTGATGGCCTAAGACACGAAACGAGCGGTTTGTGTGAGAAGACGAACAGTATTTATATTGTTTTTACCTCTTGTATCCACAGTTAAGTCCAAGTAATCTGAGGGCGCGGGTGCTTTGTGGCTGTGGTAAAACGATATAAACACTGTTTAGTTTTCTCACACAAACCGCTCGTTTTAGTATCTTAGGCCATCAATGTGTACTTACATTTCCAAGTCATTAAATCATGTTTAATTTGGAGCTTCTCTGTGCTGTTTAGAGGTGGTGACCATAGACCTGCATTATATGACTGACAAGAACAGTTTCAGTCCTAAAAATATAAAAATTGAAACTATTGCGAAAACAAAGACACCTACATCTTGGATGCCCTTGAGGTAAGATAAAACATATACCAAAAATTAATTTCAAGTGAACTATCCCTTTAGGAAATCAGTATTATTTTCGCTCATGCATTTTTCTAAATGTCATAGTCATTTGTTAACAAACAAGTATTCATTACTTCAATAATAAAATCAACCTTTTTCGAAATACATTGCCTGTGATAACATCACTCTAAATTGAAATGTGGACTCGTGTATTTTCTGTAAAGCTGCTTTGAAATGATGTGTATTGTGAAAAGCGCTACACAAATAAATTTGAATTGAATACTCACCAATACACAAAAGTATTAAAGACAAAAGGAATGACTAAACACAAAGCTGCTTCTGTAGGAGCATTTTGCAGCTGTGTTGTATTAGTGTGACACATCACCTTTTATGAGGTTTATTCAGGAAAGGTAACGGGAGAGAACAGCGGTCCCGCACCTGGCACGTGCTCAGGCTGTTCAGCGATGAGTGATTGGCGGAAGTCAAACCCGACGGATAATTAGAGACTCCGTGGCCTTTCAGACGCTGCATTTAATTACAGATCTATTGCGCATGCTGGGAATGGCAAAAGTGACTGCTCTTCCCTCACAATACACACTAATCTCACAAACAAGAAGAATGATAACCATAGTCAAGTAAATGTATACTCAAGGTATGGGGTTTTTATTTTATTTTTTTATGGCACACTTCACGTGTTTATTTTATTTTATTGAACTTTAATAAACCTCAAGATGTTTTTTTTTAATTATTTTTTTATGGCACAGTTCAAGTGTTTATTTTATTTTATTGAACTTTAATAAATATATATACTTTAATATATATATATATATATATATATATACATACATACATACATACATACATACATACATACATACATACATACATACATACATACATACATACATACATACATACATACATACATATATATATATATATATATATATATATATATATATATATATATATATATATATATATATATATGGCACAGTTCAGGTGTTTTATTTTATTTCATTAAACATTAATGAACCTCAAGATAATTTTTATTTACATAATGTATGAAATAGTTTAGGTGTTTATTTTATTTGATTAAACAAGAATAAACCCCAAGATAATGTTTTATTTTAATGTATTATTTTGTTTATTTTGTTTTCTTAAACTTTAATAAACCTCAAGATAATGTTTTTTTTATTATTATTATTTACTTTAATTTATGGCACGGTTCATGTGTTTATTTTATTTTATTCAACTTGGATAAATCTCAAGATAATGTTTTATTTTAATGTATTTTTTTTATGGCAAAGTCCAGGTGTTTATTTTATTATATTTAACTTTAATATACCTCAAGATATTGTTTTATTTATTTTTATTTTTTTATGGCACAGTTCAAGTGTTTATTTTATTTTATTAAATTTTAATAAACCTCAAGATAATTTTTATTTACAAAATATATGACATAGTTCAGGGGTTTATTTTATTTGATTAAACTTGAATAAACCACAAGATAATGTTTTATTTATATATCTTATTTTGTTTATTTTTTTCCTTAAACTTGAATAAACCACAAGATAATGTTTTATTTTAATATATTATTTTGTTTATTTATTTTCTTAAACTTTAATAAACCCCAAGATAATATATTTTTTTTTATGGCACGGTTCAGGTGTTCATTTTATTTTATTAAATTTAAATAAGCCACAAGATGTTTTATTTTAATATATTATTTTGTTTATTTTATTTTCTTAAACTTTAATAAACCTCAAGATAATGTTTTATTTTTTATTTGATTTATGGCATGGTTCATGTGTTTATTTTATTTGATTAAACTTGGATAAACCACAAGATAATGTTTTATTTTAATATATTATTTTTGTTTATTTTATTTTATTAAACTTTAATAAATCTCAAGATAATGTTTTATTTTAATATATTATTTTTTACGGCACAGTTCAGGTGTTTATTTTATTTTTCTTAAACTTTAATAAGCGTCACTATTTTATTTTATCAATGGCACAGTTCAGGTGTTTATTTTATTTTATTTAACACTAATAAACCTCTTTTTTTCAATAGCACAGCTCAGGTGTTTATTTTATTTGATTAAACTTTAGTAAACTTCAAGATAAATATTTTATTTTATTAATGGCAAAGTTCAAGTATTTATTTTATTTTTATTATATTTAATAAAACCTCAAGATATTTTTTTTATGACACAGTTCAGGGTGTTTATTATTTTTATTAAAATTATTTTTATTTTATTTCAAATTTTGGTTAGTTAAAAAGTAATTTATTTTACTGTATTTGTATTTAATTATTTTATTTACATTTGAATTACATTTAATATGAATCCAGACGACATTATCATTCGAGATTTCATAAAAAGATAAAGTATTGAGTTGGCCCTGCTCATGATGTCCTTGTGTAGCCTATGACCGCATACATGACGTCATGAGTCCGACTGTCTGAGACTGAGTCAAAGCTCGGGAAAAACCTAACACCAAATGATATCTGTGTTATTAAACATCTGTCTGTCTTTTTCTTTTCTATGGACAATATAAGAAGCAACAGATTCATCTATTTTTAAACAATTGGCCACGTTACCATAGTGATTTCAGACATATTGTTTCCAAGCAACAGCATCAAATGAAAGAAAGAAATCTGTGGACTGATTACAGCCTTTCTGTCCATTCAAGAAACCCACTGGTGTCAACAGAGAGAAATGCTGGGGGAATTTTCACTCCCTTCCAAGTCAACGTCAACTTATGTTAACTTGAGCGAGATCCAACCCCGATGTAAGAGTTTGGATGAGCGCTTGACAGATCCTGCGGATGGAAGGCTGAGCTCTTTCATTTAGATATCATCTTTGTCTCAGATGCTCCTCCTAAATGGGGGCTTTTAAATAGACAAAATCTATTAAAAGTTGGTCTTGGATTTATTTGATGAGAAATATTTGAGCTCAGATTTTGGTATCTTGACAAATCTGAGACTTTTAATTCAAAATTTCTATTTGTTTCTTTTCTAAAGGCTTGTTTATGAAGGAAAAAAGGGAACTTCAGTGTCTCTGGGTAGGTCCGACTTCTTTTCGCACACACACTTAAAGGGATAGTTCACCCGAAAAATTGAAATGCTGTCCTCATTTCCTCACCCTCATATCCTTCCAAACCTGTAAGACGTTTGTTCATCTTGGGAACACAAATGAAGATATTTTTTAAGATTTTTAATCTGAGAGATTTATGTCGCTCCCTTAAAGGAGTAGTTCACTTTTAAAAAAACTTTTGCTGATAATTTACTCACCCCATGTCATCCAAGATGTCCATGTCTCTTCTTTCTTCAGTCGAAAAGAAATTAAGGTTTTTGATGAAAACATTCAGGATTTTTCTCCATATAATGGACTTTAATGGGAACCAAACGGTTCAAGAGTCCAAGGTCCTGTTCAAATCATTGAGTTTATGAATATGGACAAATCTTTTTTTTCAGTGTCATTTGGTTCATTCAACGAACGAATTGACTCAGGAAAAGATTTGTTCATTTTGATGGACGAGTTTGAACAGGAGAGTCATGAACGCTCATCACGGAACAGAGCAAGGCGAGCATTTGAGCTTATAAAACTTAAACTTTGTTATTTATTTATCAAATGAGCGATCGTTTCGCTTGATAAGACCCTTATTCATCGTCTGGAAATCGTTTAAAGCCCTTTGAACAGTTTGCACTGAAACTGTCTTTTGGACCTTGACCCATTTGGACCCCATTGAAGTCCATTATATGGAGACAAATCCTGGAATATTTTTATCAAAAACCTTAATTTCTTTTCAACTGAAGAAGAAAGACATGGACATCTTGTATGACATGGGGATGAGTAGAATTATCAGCAAAAGTTTTTTTAAAAGTGGACTACTCCTTTAACAGTCTACACAACTATACCATTTGCTAGCCCCAGAAAGCTAGTAAAGTCATAATTAAAGTAATCCATGAGACTCCAATGAGTTTAACCAGAGTGACTTCAGTGCTTTATTTGCGCAAAAAAACACACAATTTACCACTTAACTTACTCAGATGCGCCTTCACGCACTCAGTATCCGCTCTTCACGTCGACACAACAAACATGCGCCGTGCTGCTCTAATGAACACGGATTCATATTTTGAAGTAAATTATGTTTTCTTTATGCAAAGAAAGCTTGAATCGCTTCATAAAGATTCACATGGATTACTTTAATGACGTCTTTACTTGCTTTCAGGGGGATTGAAAGTGGTTGTTGCGTCGACTGTCAATGGACCGAACAGAATTCGCGCTTAAAAACATCTTCATTTGTGTTCCCAATATGAAAACATCCTTACAGGTTTGGAACGGCATGAGTGTGAGTAATTAATGGCCGAATTTAAATTTTTGGGTGAACTTGTTGTCGATAACTAAGCATCTGACTGTAAATCAACTGTTTTGTTTTGTGTTGACTTGTATGTAGAAAAATAACAAAAGCCAGTAGTTGTCTGAAGACAAAGGCAGAACAATGAACTTAGTTTTCCCTCTTTTAAAACTCAAGTGTAAGAAAGGATGTGTGAAGCTCATGGTACCCTCTATACAGCAGATCCTCCAGAGCCCGGAGTGTGTGAATACTCCGCGGACCTTCTTGGGTTGCGTCTGCGTGTCGTCCGTGCTGATGTTGGTGGCGTTACAGATATAAGCCCGAGAATAAAGCCAGTAGTCGGTCCCGATAGCGATGCTCATCAAACTAAACGCCACAAAAGCCCCGACGGTGGCCAGCAGCATCTGATTCCCACGGTCACAGCCACGCCATGGCCACTCATAATACTAATAGCAAGGGTAATAATCCACTCCTGCGTCATGTTTGGACTCGCGCTCGCGCCGCTTTGTTCAGTCAGTCAGTCGCTGTGATCAGGAAACTTAAGCGCGTCTCATCCACATGTTGCTGTTCGATATAGTGAGCAGCTCTCCGCTCACATATGCTATTTGCTTTCTAGGCTTTATTAGAAGTTTTGGTCACCACCTTGTCTATTTCCCATAATCAAATCCCTCTTTTGTAAACTCAGATGGCTTTGATTTGGGATTGCGATCTTCAAACCACACCTTCAGTCACACTAACCAATGAGAAACACACATGGTCTGGAGAATAAGATGATGCTCTTGCTTCTCTTCGTGATCATGATGATGTTTTAATGCTTCAACGCTGCATTAAATGAGAATAAAACAGAGTAAAGATACAGAGGCAGGTAGCCTACAGCATAAAGTGCAGGTTTGATGCTTTTGTGATTTAAAAATAATAGATTGAAACGAATAAGTAAACAAGCATGTTGTAATTTCATCATATTTCTTGACGAATATTGGATTAAGAGCTGAAAACACTGAGCAGTATCAAAAACTTGATTTATTAAACTTAAAGTTCTGACTGTGATTGGTCAATACAGAGTTTCAGATAAAACCCACCTGTTCAAAATAGTTTTAGTTTATGTTAAATATAATCTCATCTGGGGTTTTTTTTATGAAAACTTTGGAAATTAATATTAAATAACTACAAATAAATAACACTCACTTTCTAGAGGAAGTAAATATATTAGGCTATATTCTATATGAAATCGTTTCTGGAATAAAATATAATATTTATAGAATAGAATAGGCTCCAGCATCTCTGCGACCTTATAGAACAAGTGTTTTGGAAAATGGATGGAGAATTAAACAGAACATAGAATTAATATTGAATAATAGGCTATGGCAAAACTGAAAACCTACATAGGACAGGCGTTTTAGGAAATAGAATAAAATAAAGTTGAAAAGAATATAGAACAATCTGGTTATAAGTTCCAGCATCCCAGCCAACCAACATAGGACAGGTGGTTTGGAAAATTGATGGAAAATAGAATAATAGAATAGAATAGAATTAATATTGTATAATAGGCTCCAGCATCCCTGCAAACCTAGGCGGATAGAATAGAATAGGCTCCAGCATCTCTGCAACCTTACATAGAACAAGTGTTTTGGAAAATGGATGGAGAATAGAACAGAATAGAATAGAATTAATATTGAATAATAGGCTATGGCAAAACTGAAAACCTACATAGGACAGGCGGTTTAGGAGATAGAATAAAATAAAATTGAATAGAATAGAATATAGAACAATCGGCTAATAAGCTCCAGTATCCCAGCAAAGCAACATAGGAAAGGTGGTTTGGAAAATTGATGGAAAATAGAATAGAATAGAATTAATATTGTATAATAGGCTCCAGCATCCCTGCAGACCTAGGCGGATAGAATAGAATAGGCACCAGCATCTCTGCAACCTTACATAGAACAAGTGTTTTGGAAAATGGATGGAGAATAGAACAGAATAGAATAGAACTAGAATGTACATTTCCAGAAGAAAATGTGAAGTGGTGCTTGCAGTGGCAAAACTCACCACCCGGTTGCTAGAGTGTGGTACAATATTGCATACAAGCCAACTTACATTGGGAAGACTTATGATGATGTCATAAGCTAGAGTGCGTGATGTCATAAGCTAGAGTGACATCACGCACTCTAGCTTATGACATCATCATAAGTTCCCAATGTAAGTCAATGGGACTTTTTTGGCCGGTTTTCGTCCGCTGTGCGAACATCGTACCCCGATCTCTTAGAAAAGTCATAGCACACCATTCCCAGATAATCCGCACGTTTTGACACCTCATTCATGGGTCTGTGACAAAAACTGCGGGAGGAGTAGCGCGTCAAAAAGTGTTATAAGAATAATAATAAGTATGGACAATAACAATAGTGTTGCTTTTCAAGCACCACTAATTAATATTGAATAATAGGCTGTGGCAAAACTGAAAACCTATATAGGACAGGCGGTTTAGGAAATAGAATAAAATAAAGTTGAAAAGAATATAGAACAATCTGGTAATAAGCTCCAGCATCCCAGCCAACCAACATATGACAGGTGGTATGGAAAATAGATGGAAAATAGAATAGAATAGAATTAATATTGTATAATAGGCTCCAGCATCCTGAAACCTAGGCGGATAGAATAGAAATAGGCTCCAGCATCTCTGCAACCTTACATAGAACAAGTGTTTTGGAAAATGGATGGAGAATAGAACAGAATAGAATATAATTAATATTGGATAATAGGCTGTGGCAAAACTGAAAACCTACATAGGACAGGCGTTTTAGGAAATAGAATAAAATAAAGTTGAAAATAATATAGAACAATCTGGTAATAAGCTCCAGCATCCCAGCCAACCAACATAGGACAGGTGGTTTGGAAAATTGATGGAAAATAGAATAGAATAGAATAGAATAGAATTAATATTGTTTAATAGGCTCCAGCATCCCTGCAAACCTAGGCGGATAGAATAGAATAGGCTCCAGCATCTCTGCAACCTTACATAGAACAAGTGTTTTGGAAAATGGATGAGAGAATAGAACAGAATAGAATAGAATTAATATTGAATAAAAGGCTATGGCAAAACTGAAAACTTACATAGGACAGGCGTTTTAGGAAATAGAATAAAATAAAGCTGAAAAGAATATAGAACAATCTGGTAATAAGCTCCAGCATCCCAGCCAACCAACATAGGACAGGTGGTTTGGAAAATTGATGGAAAATAGAATAGAAAAGAATAGAAGAGAATTCATATTGTATAATAGGCTCCAGCTTCCCTGCAAACCTAGACGGATAGAATAGAATAGGCTCCAGCATCTCTACAACCTTACATAGAACAAGTGTTTTGGAAAATGGATGGAGAATAGAACAGAATAGAATAGAATTAATATTGAATAATAGGCTATGGCAAAACTGAAAACCTACATGGACAGGCGGTTTCAGAATAGAATAAAATAAAATTGAATATAATAGAATATATAGAACAATCGGCTAATAGGCTCCAGCATCCCTGCAAACCTAGGCGGATAGAATAGAATAGGCTCCAGCATCTCTGCAACCTTACATAGAACAAGTGTTTTGGAAAATGGATGGAGAATAGAACAGAATACAGTAGAACTAGAATGTACATTTCCAGAAGAAAATGTGAAGTGGTGCTTGCAGTGGCAAAACTCACCACCCGGTTGCTAGAGTGTGGTACAATATTGCATACAAGCCAACTTACATTGGAGAGACTTATGATGATGTCATAAGCTAGAGTGCGTGATGTCATAAGCTAGAGTGACATCACGCACTCTTGCTTATGACATCATCATAAGTCTCCCAATGTAAGTCAATGGGACTTTTTTGGCCGGTTTTTCGTCCGCTGTGCGAACATCGTACCCCCGATCTCTTAGAAAAGTCATAGCACACCATTCCCGAATAATGCCGCACGTTTTGACACCTCATTCATGGGTCTGTGACAAAAACTGCGGGAGGAGTAGCGCGTCAAAAAGTGTTATAAGAATAATAATAAGTATGGACAATAACAATAGTGTTGCTTTTCAAGCACCACTAATTAATATTGAATAATAGGCTGTGGCAAAACTGAAAACCTATATAGGACAGGCGGTTTAGGAAATAGAATAAAATAAAGTTGAAAAGAATATAGAACAATCTGGTAATAAGCTCCAGCATCCCAGCCAACCAACATATGACAGGTGGTATGGAAAATAGATGGAAAATAGAATAGAATAGAATTAATATTGTATAATAGGCTCCAGCATCCCTGCAAACCTAGGCGGATAGAATGGAATAGGCTCCAGCATCTCTGCAACCTTACATAGAACAAGTGTTTTGGAAAATGGATGGAGAATAGAACAGAATAGAATAGAATTAATATTGAATAAAAGGCTATGGCAAAACTGAAAACTTACATAGGACAGGCGTTTTAGGAAATAGAATAAAATAAAGTTGAAAAGAATATAGAACAATCTGGTAATAAGCTCCAGCATCCCAGCCAACCAACATATGACAGGTGGTATGGAAAATAGATGGAAAATAGAATAGAATAGAATTAATATTGTATAATAGGCTCCAGCATCCAAACCTAGGCGGATAGAATAGAATAGGCTCCAGCATCTCTGCAACCTTACATAGAACAAGTGTTTTGGAAAATGGATGGAGAATAGAACAGAATAGAATAGAATTAATATTGAATAAAAGGCTATGGCAAAACTGAAAACTTACATAGGACAGGCGTTTTAGGAAATAGAATAAAATAAAGCTGAAAAGAATATAGAACAATCTGGTAATAAGCTCCAGCATCCCAGCCAACCAACATAGGACAGGTGGTTTGGAAAATTGATGGAAAATAGAATAGAAAAGAATAGAAGATAATTCATATTGTATAATAGGCTCCAGCTTCCCTGCAAACCTAGGCGGATAGAATAGAATAGGCTCCAGCATCTCTGCAACCTTACATAGAACAAGTGTTTTGGAAAATGGATGGAGAATGAACAGAATAGAATAGAATTAATATTGAATAATAGGCTATGGCAAAACTGAAAACCTACATAGGACAGGCGGTTCAGGAGATAGAATAAAATAAAATTGAATAGAATAGAATATAGAACAATCGGCTAATAAGCTCCAGTATCCCAGCAAAGCAACATAGGAAAGGTGGTTTGGAAAATTGATGGAAAATAGAATAGAATAGAATTAATATTGTATAATAGGCTCCAGCATCCCTGCAGACCTAGGCGGATAGAATAGAATAGGCACCAGCATCCCTGCAACCTTACATAGAACAAGTGTTTTGGAAAATGGATGGAGAATAGAACAGAATAGAATAGAACTAGAATGTACATTTCCAGAAGAAAATGTGAAGTGGTGCTTGCAGTGGCAAAACTCACCACCCGGTTGCTAGAGTGTGGTACAATATTGCATACAAGCCAACTTACATTGGGGAGACTTATGATGATGTCATAAGCTAGAGTGCAGTGATGTCATAAGCTAGAGTGACATCACGCACTCTTGCTTATGACATCATCATAAGTCTCCCCAATGTAAGTCAATGGGACTTTTTTGGCCGGTTTTTCGTCCGCTGTGCGAACATCGTACCCCGATCTCTTAGAAAAGTCATAGCACACCATTCCCGAATAATCCGCACGTTTTGACACCTCATTCATGGGTCTGTGACAAAAACTGCGGGAGGAGTAGCGCGTCAAAAAGTGTTATAAGAATAATAATAAGTATGGACAATAACAATAGTGTTGCTTTTCAAGCACCACTAATTAATATTGAATAATAGGCTGTGGCAAAACTGAAAACCTATATAGGACAGGCGGTTTAGGAAATAGAATAAAATAAAGTTGAAAAGAATATAGAACAATCTGGTAATAAGCTCCAGCATCCCAGCCAACCAACATATGACAGGTGGTATGGAAAATAGATGGAAAATAGAATAGAATAGAATTAATATTGAATAATAGGCTATGGCAAAACTGAAAACCTACATAGGACAGGCGGTTTAGGAGATAGAATAAAATAAAATTGAATAGAATAGAATATAGAACAATCGGGTAATAAGCTCCAGTATCCCAGCAAAGCAACATAGGAAAGGTGGTTTGGAAAATTGATGGAAAATAGAATAGAATAGAATTAATATTGTATAATAGGCTCCAGCATCCCTGCAAACCTAGGCGGATAGAATAGAATAGGCACCAGCATCTCTGCAACCTTACATAGAACAAGTGTTTTGGAAAATGGATGGAGAATAGAACAGAATAGAATAGAATTAATATTGTATAATAGGTTTCAGCATCCCTGCAAACCTAGGCGGATAGAATAGAATAGGCTCCAGCATAAGCTTTAGCATACCTGCAAACCTAGGACAGGCAGCAGAATTGAATTAATATTGTATTATAGGCTCCAGAATCTATTGATGTAGAATAGAATATAATAAAATAGAATAGAATTCATAATGTCTTGGAGCATCCCTGCAAACCTGCATAGGACAGGCGGTTTGTAAAATTGATAGAGAATAGAATAGGATAGAATAGAATAGAATTAATATAGTATAATAGGAGAGAGATCCAATAATATTAACTAATATTTACCAAAGAATCCATTTAAGAAATAATCAAATGCATTTATTATAAAACTGTAGTATAATATTAGCTAATAATATTGTATTTCCTGATCTTGATGAGTGTGTGGCACAGGAGTTTTCATACCAAATATGATTTCATCATCCACGACCCTGCATAAGACAAACGTTTTGGAAAATGGATTGATGGATGGTTTCAGTAGTTACTAGAGTACAGTACAGTTTAGATCAGTAACTATAGTGTTATAAAAACATCAGGCATAGATATCTATTGGGCCACAAATATCTAGTGTTTTTACACTGTGTTAAGATGATTATTTCTGAAACGTGCGACTGATTACAGAATACACCACTAAAACTGTAACCAGTATCGCAGTGATGGCTTCAGATTGTAATACCATGGTACTTTAACAGAAACCGTGGTACTGAATGTGTTCTATAGTTATGAGCTATTTACATGGTTCTCTAAAGTATTCCCAAGAATTACATAGTACATGTTACACACACCAGGGTTCTGACAGGATTAGTGGCTTACTATCAGAGGAGCAAACCAATAATAACCATTGTCCAGCAGTAAAGCAACATGCTCTGATGAAACCGTCCTCTGAATCTTCTGGGCTCTGAAAAATCAAATAGATTCTTATTGGGAGACATTAAAAAGCCATTGTTTACTGAGTTTGTGTCGAGTACCTGATAAATCTGTTCTCCTTCAATCTAGTCCAGCCAGACCCTCAGAGCAAAACAATTAATCATTCTCTCCTGGGAAACAGACATTACGTCAACGAATGGTTGTTTGTTACCTTAACACGCTTTACACAAAAATTGCACTATTGAACATGGAAGCCATTAAATCCATTTGCAATATGAATGTTTCTCAGGGAACCCATCAGAATATAGACACAGAGGTGCAGCTTTGCTGTAGTCTATTTTTGTTATTTATAGTCTAATAAGAATAGTTGAGGTGGAGAGAATGAGCAGGACCCCCGGATGAGTGTGTGATCAGCCCAGTGGTTCGATGGAGAATGTGTCTGAGCACTCAGAGCACGCTGAATGCAGACACACTGATTGAGTCGGTCCAGATGAACACAGGCCTTCATCAATAGCAAGCAAATGGAAAGGATCTATTCACAGCGAGCGGCCTCCCAACACTCTGTTCGACACAGTGAAAAATACATTCAAAAATAGGTTCATATGATGTTTCTAAATACCATTGGGTTTTTCTACTCTTCAATGTAGAATCATTTTAATTGATTAGAACAGAATATACAATAGAATAAAATAGAATAGAATATGGATGTAAAATAGAATACAATAGAATAGAAGAGGTTCCAGCATCTCTGCAACCTTACATACAACAAGTGGTTTGGAAAATGGATGTAGATTAGAATAGAACAGAACAGAATAGAATAATAGGCTCCAGCATCTCTGCAACCTTACATAAGACAAGTGGTTTGAAAAAAATGGATGGAGAATAGAATAGAATAGGTTCCAGCATCTCTGCAAACTTCCATTGGACACACGGTTTGGAAAATGGATGTTGAAGAGAAGAGAAAAAGGGACAAGAAGATAAGAGAAGAGAATAGAATAGTCTCCAGCATCTCTGCAACCAGGACAAGTGGTTTGGAAAATGGATGTGGAATAGAATAGAATGAATAATAGGCTCCAACATCTCTGCAACCTTACATAGGATAAGCAGTTTGGAAAATGGAGAATAGAATAGAATATACTATAAAATAGAATAACAATAATAGGCTCCAGCATCTCTGCAAACTTACATAGGACAAGTGGTTTGGAAAATGGAGAATAGAATAGAATATAGTATAAAATAGAATAATAATAGGCTCCAACATCTTTGCAACCTTACATAGGACATGCAGTTTGGAAAAATGTAGAATAGAATAAAATATAGTATAAAATAGAATAATAATAGGCTCCAGCATCTCTGCAACCTTACATAGGACAAGTGGTTTGGAAATGGAGAATAGAATAGAATAGAATGGAATAGAATATAGTATAAAATAGAATAATAATAGGCTCCAGCATATCTGCAACCTTACATAGGACAAGTGGTTTGTAAATGGAGAATAGCATAGAATAGAGTATAAAATAGAATAATAATAATAGGCTCCAACATCTTTGCAACCTTACATGGAACAAGCAGTTTGGAAAATGGAGAATAGAATAGAATAGAAAAGATTAGAATGTAGTATAAAATAGAATAATAATAGGCTCCAGCATCTCTACAAACTTACATAGGACAAGTGGTTTGGAAAATGGAGAATAGAATAGAATAGAATAAACTATAAAATAGAATAAAAATAATAGGCTCCAACATCTTTGCAACCTTACATGGGACAAGCAGTTTGGAAAATGGAGAATAGAATATAATAGAAAAGAATAGAATGTAGTATAAAATATAATAATAATAGGCTCCAGCATCTCTACAAACTGACATAGGACAAGTGGTTTGGAAAATGGAGAATATAATAGAATATAATATAATAGAATAAACTATAAAATAGAATAAAAATAATAGGCTCCAACATCTTTGCAACCTTATATAAGACAAGCAGTTTGGAAAATGGAGAATAGAATATAATACAATGCAATAGAATACAATATAATAATAATAATAATAATAATAATAATAATAATAATAATAATAATAATAATAATAATAATAATAATAGGATCCAGCATCTCTGCAAACTTACATAGGACAGGTGGTTTGGAAAATGGAGAATAGAATAGAATATAGTATAAAATAGAATAATAATAGGCTCCAACATCTCTGCAACCTTACATAGGACAAGCAGTTCGGAAAAATGTAGAATAGAATATAATAAAATGTAGTATAAAATAGAATAATAATAGGCTCCAGCATCTCTGGAACCTTGCATAGGATAAGTGGTTTGGAAATGGAGAATAGAATAGAATAGAAAATTTCTGGAACCTTACATATGAAAGTGGTTTGGAAAATGGATGTAGAATTGAATAGAATAGAAAAGAATAGAGTAGAATAAAATAGAATAGAAGGTCTCTGGAACCTTACATAAGACAAGTGGTTTGGAAAATGGATGTGAAATAGAATAGAAAGAATAGAATAGAACAGAATATCAGGCTCCAGCATTTCTGCAACCGTACATAGGACAAGTGGTTTGGAAAATAGATGGAAAATAGAATAGAATAGAAAAGAAAATAATAAAATAGAATTGAATAGAATATAGGGTCTCTGGAACCTTACATAAGACAAGTGGTTTGGAAAATGGATGTGAAATAGAATAGAATAGAAAGAATAGAATAGAACAGAATAATAGGCTCCAGCATCTCTGCAACCGTACATAGGACAAGTGGTTTGGAAAATAGATGGAAAATAGAATAGAATAAAATAAAATAGAATTGAATAGAATATAGGGTCTCTGGAATCTTACATAAGACAAGGGGTTTGGAAAATGGATGTGGAATAGAATAGAATAATAGGCTCCAACTTCTCTGTAATCTTGCAACAAGCAGTTTGGAAAATGGTGAAGAATATAATATCATATAATATAATATATATATATATATAATATTATATAATATAATACTAGATTTGCGTCAGCCCATACACAACTGACAACCAGTGGGTTACTGTGTGAAGGTGATGTGTGTGATAGCCAGGGAGTTGTTAAGGGGTGGTGCATGGTTTTTAGCAAGTTGATACGCAGTTGCTAATGTGTTCTGGTGGTTGCTAAGCGATTGCTCACTGGCCCAAATCAACAACAACAATAAAAAGAGCCCATCCCCAAGTCTCTGACACACATGTAAGTCTACGGGAATATGTGCTAACACTTTATTACGATAGTCCACTTTAGACATTCTAACCTTAACCTAACAGTCTACCAATCCTCCAATCACTGCTAATTGACAAAGTTACTTCTAGTTAGTAGAATGTCTAAAGTGGACTATTGAAAGAAAGTGTAACCAAATATTTTGGTTGTGATCACTTAGAAAAGCAATAGCACACTTCTACTCAAAATGAGTAGAACTCAACATTTGAGCTGTCATTCATGTGTGTATAACAAACGCTGTGGAATGAGTTACACATAGTTTAATACTAATAAAAATTGCCCTAACCCAAGTACAAGCAATAGTAATAATCATTCAAATGAATAGATGAGTGACAACACAAACTCTTGTGAAATGTCATTGCCTGAACACAACATAGACAAACCCCACGTGTCTTCACAGCTTTATGCTGATGTATGCCGTGCAAATGAAAGCACTCGAGATTATGTTGCCAGCTTGTGACTGTGGTAACCGAAGAGCGGTGGGTGAGAAACAAGCCTGGGAATGTGATGTTAACACCAATTAAAACTGCAGGTTGAGCATGATGCTCTGAGAGAAGAAGGTCTGACCAGCCGGTCACGCACTCTGACCTTTACACAGCACTGTTTTCTGAAAGAAGCATATTTCTCCTTGACAGTGTATGAAGGTTAGATCTGACAGCCAGCCTTTTACATAATGTTTGCTGTCACAAATACTGATGTAGGCTACACAGACGCTCTTTGAAAGATGTCTCTGTGCTCACCAAGTGAGCATTTCTTTGATCAAAAATACATTGAAAGCAGTAATATTACTCTAGTACAGCGTGTTTGGCCATTTATTTACACTACAAGGTGTTTGGGGGGTCTGAAAACGCAAGATTTGTTCCGTGTTTAACGACAAAACCGCGAGTTTGTGATGACCAAGAGCCGGATTAACGCAAAGGCAAACTAGGCACGTGCCTAGGGCCCGATTGGCGGGAGGGGGCCCAGAATGAGGGGAAAAAAAATTAAACGTACAAAGGTCCCATCTCGTTCAGGCGGCGATGATTACACTCGCGTTTTGGGAGTCGGGATAGACGGAATTGTCATTTGCATATAGGTCAGCATTGCATCATGAGTAACTACAGTTTACCCTTTGCACGTCTTATGTCTTACCAGTTTAAAAATTCACGCGATCTTGAACTATCCGGTAGACTTGCGCTCTGTCTGAGAGATGTTTTTTTCTGCATACTGTACAAGCCGCCTCACACGCTCGCGGGTAACAACAGTTATTTTCGTGGATTATATCGCTTTAATAATTAAAAACATGTGAAAATTATGTCAATTTCGGTCTTGGTGACTGGTGTGTAGTCGGTTATGTCTTTAAATAAGCATACATCGCACGTGACCGTATAAATATTAGTGATTAGCACGAGCTCACAGTGACAGCAGACATGGTCTGTCATTAATTTGGTTGTCAAAACAACAAAACATAGCTTTCATTTTAAGGAATCAGGATTAATATCCTATGTAGGCCTATTTAATTTAGTTCTCAGGACTAAAACACTATGTTATTTTACATTTGATTACTTTATTCAGTCTCTGTAATAGGCTACTATTTCTGAATACTGGTGTCAGGCCATCAAAAACTTTTCTCTTTATAGGTATCTTTATTCTATTGCACTTTTGTGCTATACTTTTTTCAATTTAATTCAAAGATTGAAATCAAGCTTCCTTGTGTTGCATAAAATCTTAAGAACAAAATTATCCCATTGTAAAATGAGTGAGCATACATTTTAGGAGATAAATGTAATTTAAAAAAAAAAAGAAAAAGTCTAGACTCCCCCCTCAGATTGAAATTCAGGCCCGGCTAACAAACAGTTTATGACATTCTTCCAGAACTTCTGTATATCAGAACATCCCCATAGACAATGAATTACAGTTACTTTATAATTTGGGCATTTTGTACATATATCAGGAATATTGCAAGACATATGATTGAGTTTTTCAGGTGTTATATAACCCTTTGTCAACCATTTATACTTTAATAATTTAAGCTGCGTGTTTATAATTTGTTTTTGCGCCTATAAGTCCATTCAAATTCCTCTTTTTTTCTTGTCTTGAATGTCTTTCCTCCATGCATTTAATTTGTCTACAGCAGACTCTTTAGCATTAAAATTATAATAATTTGATAATTGGCCCTTTTCACCTCTTTTTCCAATTATTTCCTCTATTAATGACAGTTTGGGAATGTACATAATATCTGTAGACCTGGAAGACATAAAACTTTTAAGCTGTGAATATCTGAAAAAAAATGTTGTTTTTTTTAGGGAAGTGTTTATCACACAATTCTTGAATGTAAGAAGTATTCCATTCATATAAAAGTCTTTAATAGTCTGAATACCTTTAGTTTTCCATAGTTTAAATCCTCAATCCTTATATTTATAATTATTTATTGTTAGACAGTTTCTAAATGGTCTTGATGAATGTGAATGGGGTCATGTTTGCCTTATTGCTCTTAACAGTTATAAATGTTGCAAGCTATTGCATTTTGCAGAAAATCTTAATTAAATGTGTTGATTAAATGTATACAGGTTTACATAGTTTACTGACACCTATTGGTTATTTACTGGTTCTACTGCCTTAACAGTGACACTCCCAATGGATAAGATGAGGCTAATTTAATAGCATTTAATATAGCCATGTAATGACATATAAATAATGAATATCAAAAAGTCTGATAGACTGTTTAATATATAACACATGACTTATTTTTGCCTACAAACAACCAATTTGTAACCAAAGACTAGGCTATGTAAAAGTTACTTTTATCAGTAACTTTAGTAAGTTTCAGATTTCAATTCATAAATAACATTGATAGAGGGGGGCCCAAAAAATGCAGTCTGCCTAGTGTTGTCGATTTATTTAATCCGACTCTGGTGATGACGCCGTGTGTTCCCTTTCAAGGCGGTCACTTCAACATTACGTCATACTGACGTCCAGAGGCAGCCATATACGTCAGTATGACGTAATGTCTTGTTCCCGCCTCTCAGGGAACCGAGGTTACGATAGTAACCAGAGGACGTTTTAGTGTAGGCGCGTGGTGTTGCTTTACAAAGTGACGTCATCACCCACAGGGGTGTATAAGCGGTTTAAAGTCGTTTCACGGATTACAAAAATAGTTTTTTGCTACATCGTCGTTGTGTAAGCGCCCTTTTAATCTCAAACTTTTGAACTGCAGTGTAAATACATAAAACATGCAGTGGCCTCTAAAACTGTTTGTCATTGAACGTCACTGCTTTACATACACTGTTAGACCTTACCATGATTTTTACAGTAAAACACTAGCAACAGGCCAAATTCGAGAAGCACCTGGCTGCACCTGGTAAACTCATGACGTCCGATCAAAAATTATTTTCTATCCTAATCTATCTATTCATCTCTGTGTGCCTATTTACTCTCTACCTATCTGTCATACTGTCTGTGCTTGATAAACTATATTGCCCTCAAAACTTTTAGGATAGGCTTGCTCAAGCCAAATTAAAGTTTTTATTTAGAGTTTATATTCTTCATTAACAATTAAGTCTCTTAGGTACTATACAGACAAAGCCAATAACACTCAAGTGCAGTGCCGCCGCTCCCACCACGCGCATCACGCGCTGTGCGTAGGGCACCAAGTGCTGAGGGGGCACCAAAAATATCCTAATGAAAATCGATCTTCAAACTTCTTGTTATAATCAGATTCAGCGCGTTCTTCATCTTCAATCCGCAGCGGCACCGAGCAGAGAGCACGTCAGAAACAGCTGACAGGGTGTGTGTGTGTGTTCAGAGCCTCATTGGTCTGTCACCGCTCGTCAATGTCAGAATATTTGAGATGACCAATCAAATCGAAGTAGGCGGGCTTTATGTTCACAGACGCTGAGCGCGAATTTTAACAGTGCAACTCGACGCTTCAGTGTACGGTCAGAGTGCGAGATAAGATGTAAGTACATATTTAATAGTTTTTTTGGTCATAAATGTTAAACGAATGACAAAAAATAATTAGGCAAACTAATATAGTTTTGTCTAATTTCGCCATTTTTAACTGAAAATAGGCCTATGTAACATATGGCCTAACGTTACGTGTAATACAGTTTAGGCTACTGTCATTGTGAGGGGACAAGAAACATGAACGAAGCCTTTTTTATCATGTTAGGCACAGTGTGTGTACATATTGAGAATAAAATACAAATTGTAGCCTTTAATAAATGTAAAAAATCCAACTTTAGGAGGGAAAGAGACAGGGCAAGATAGAAACAAAGAGAAAAAGAGTGTGATGCTGACGAGGAGAGAAAAATAATCAGCTGCCCACTGACATGGTTTTAAAGCTGTTATTAGCGAATTTTTTATTTTTTTTTTTTTTTTTTTGCCTTCACACCATCTTAAAATGCACATCTGTAGTTCAGAGAAATCCAAAATTTTCTCGGGGAAACCCCGAACCCCCTAACCAGCCTGCCTCAAATTCGGGACTATAGTGATTATAAAACCATGAAACCAACCAGGTAATGAAACTAGTTAATAGTAAGCATTACTAAAGTGTAACTTTATATATTTTTAATATATATATATATATATATATATATATATATATATATATATATATATATATATATATATATATATATATATATATATCATACCCCCTAAATGAAAATCCTAAATGAAAATGTTTTATTTTTGGAGGGGGGCATCATAAAGGAATTGTGCTTAGGGCACCAAAATGGCTCAGCAGCGGCACTGCATATATGTACAAAAGTTCTTGTTGAGAATTAACAGAGATTTAATTAATAATAAAGTTTGTTGTCACCATAATGGAGGTCAGTATTTGCTTTAGTAGGTCTCTTGTCCCTGGACTTGTTTCATTCATCTCTCTCTGACTGCTGTAACAGTGAGTTTTAAACACATTTGTTATAGCAAGAAAAAGTCAAGAGGAAGTTGTTCTGGTGTTATGGCTCTTGCGATGATGTCACAATCATTCTGAATATGTCTGATTTTCAGATCATTCCTGTATATACTCTTTGAATATATGGTTATGTAATATGAAACTTACATTAACTTATGTGTATAAAATAAATATGTGAATCTACAACATGAATTAAATATGTTGATTAATCATGTCTTCTGAATAACATTGTAATCATATAAAACAGTAAAATATTATCCTGCTTGAGTCAGACACACACCATTCAAAAGTTTCATGCAGCAGTGCATGCTGGGTTCCAGGATAGTATAAAACTCCCAGCATGCACTGCTGCACAAATGAATATATTGCCACCATCGTTGAGATTAATGTGCTAAATTTTGATATCTTTGTGGTTCTACAAGACTGTGTAGCTCTTTTGTTTTGTTTATGATGTGTTAAAAAATTAGTCATAATTTATTGCTGTGGTTTCAAGGTGGTGGTAATGTAACACTTTGGTTGAGGATTAAACTCTGAATGAGTGAGAATGAATTTGTTAGTAAATGAACAGACAATATGATGATTTTCATATTTTGACAAATCCAATCATTACTAAACTGTGTGTGTGCACAAGTGTGACTTGCACAAAACACAACTCAAAAAGAAAATCTCATGTTACAGCATCAGCAGACCAACAAAAGCAAACACTGATCTCTATAATGGCTTCAAACCAAAATTTTCAATTAAACATCTCAACAACATCTATAGATGTACAACAGAAATAAAGTCATACTGGTTAATAATACGTGTAATAATGTGTAATGGCTGAAGTCAGTTGTAGTTCTTGTGTTTCTCTATTTTCTGTTCTTGTTGTTCCTCTTTCCTTCAGTGATTCTGCTTGTTAACAGCAGGTGTTCATCACTAATGCCCAACAATCACTTACATATTCCCTTAATTATCTCACTGCAACACTGTCAATGTTACTTTTTACTCTTTGTAATGTAGATTTTCCTGTGGGGTAGAAAGGATTAACAGTGGAAGATAAAAAAGACACTCCCACAAAATGTATTTTAACAGTAATAAACTGTAAGTTATAAAACAGGTTTATACTGGCAACCAGGGGTGTAAAGTAACGAATTTACAAATACTCACGTTACTGTAATTAAGTAGGTTTTTTCAGAAATTGTACTTTTTTGAGTAAGTTTAAAATTGTGTAATTTTACTTTTACTTGAGTACATTTTAAGTGATGTATTGGTACTTTTTCTCTTCTGTTTGTGGGCGTTCTCGTTACATGCTTGTCTTAATTGTATTTTTATCCATCATCGTGATATGATTGAGTAATCGGTCTCGTGACTGTCATCAAATCAAATTAAAGCATAGAAACTTTAACCGCCTATTCCTGCTGTTGCTCGTGACTGCTGTAGAAAGTGCATTAATCACGCATCAATTCAATCCAGATATCAGCGTCTTTCTCTAATATGCTAAGGTACATTTCACATTTCTGCTTAATATGATATTTATATGGGCTGGCCTGTCTCTACAGGGCCTAACATTTGGTCTGAGGTTGGGGATTGCAGACGAGTTCATAATGCAGTGAATTCCGCTCCCATTTACTTCACAATCACATTATAGAGAGACGCGTCATGTTCTGTGCACTGCTGCGTCTCGCGCTCGCCCATGCCGCCACATTCTAGAATCAGTGCACCAGGTCGATAACTTCAACTGCATTTGAAAATTAGCACAGATCGTTAATAAACAACGTTTTTTGATTGATCCATTATACGATTCCGTCTTCATTTGGCAAGTGCACTTCCGCTTTTTTTTTTCTGCACTTGTTCTTCTTTTTTTGTGTGGATGCTGCTGATAAAACAGCTTCGCCGAGACTTCAGAGACAAAGTGTGTTTGTTTGTTTCTTTTGTAAAAGTTTCTCTGGATATAACTTTCCTATTTAATGCACAATTTTCCTTACAAATTATATTATTATCAGCATTACAATGTGAGTAAATGTAGCCGTGTAAAATGTAAGGGATGATGCCACCCTTCTAGAACAATGTGCATTTACGTTTAAATTGTAACATATTTAATAGCATGGAATAAAAGTGTGTAATTAGTGTTAGCTCACTATCTTAGCCTTTTTCAGTGCATTAGTTGAGGTAATCTGATAATATTAGTGATTCTCATTTATCAAAACACTAACATTGGTACCGTTTTTGGAGAGAAATTGGGTATTTTTTAATCTCTCTATTTAACCCATCTCTTGGTGTGTGATGCTGAACTATCATATGAGTTTCTAAAGGTTTTTGAATTCTTTGCACAGTTATGAATATTGATATTTTATGTGCAACAATAGCATGCTCAGGCCCATTGGCTTTTCGCCTAATTTGAAATGCTTTTTCCCTCCAAATAATATGATTTAAATGGTGATGAGTGTACTGATTTGATGCATTTTAAAAAGATGGATGAGATATTCTTCAATCTTTCTTACAAAGAACAAAATATAATGTTAATTACAGTATGTGCATTTTTTAATGTATACATTGTAGTGTACAGTGTTTATTATAAGGGTTAGAATCCGCACCTCAGTACTCACTACTCACTCTGAGTACTTTTAAATAAGCTACTTTTTTACTCTTACTCAAGTAGTTTTTTGGACAAGTACTTTTTATCTCTCACTCACACTAAATTTTTTTGGAATGTAATGGTACTTTTACTTGAGTATGTTTTTTCAGTACTCTTTCCACCACTGCTGGCAACACTGTTGCCAGTAATTTACTGTAAAATCTTGTTTTTGGGTCACCATTGTGCTGAAGAGTAGAGTCTGAGCTTCAGTCCAGGAGAAGATCTACAAACATTGATGATACGCTGTATGTTGCTTTATTTAAAAGGCACTGACTGTGTAGTTGCTGATCCGGTGGAAATCTCTTTATTTACAAAAGTAATATTTTGTGGTTTCTAATTAAATAAGTTCACAATAATACTTTGCTCACTTGATTAATGCATTATAAATTTAGTTGATTCTTTTAAGTCAGTTTCTGCAAGTGAAATTAGTTAACTTGAGTTTTAGTCCATTTTTACAGTAAATAACTGACAGTAAATTAGTTTTAGTGCATTTTTACAGGTAAATAACTGGCAACACTGTTGCCAGTTATTTACTGTCAAAATGCACTATAACTAATAAGTTGTATTTTTTAGTTAACTCGAGTTTTAGTGCATTTCTACAGTAAATAACTGGCAACACTGTTGCCAGTATTTTACTGTTAAAAAACCTGGTAAGGTCTAACAGTGTAACAAAATGTTATCTAATGCAATGAGTTTCCAAAACGAGCTCAAACACTTGTGTATCTGCTGTATTAGGCGAGATATGAACATATTTCATCAAAATGTTATTTTTTAAGCACATTTTTAAGTGGATATCTTACAGTCTCTGACAATACAGACCGTTGCTATGCAACACAAATATATTTCATTGGCTTTTACTGTGCTCTGCACAAGGACAAAGTTCAATCTAATTTAATAATGTTTTGTTATGGTGCTGATCAGTAAAAGAAATGTTAAAATCGAGATTATATGTTATATTGTGTTACAATTTTCGATGCTAGATGCTACATGCTACAAAAGTGAACATGCTACAAAAAATGTAATCATTCATACATATTATATATATATGTGTGTGTATATATATATATATATATATATATATGTATGTGTATATACAATTAACATACAATGAATAAAGCTGCAAATGGTTGCAGATTGGTTTTACATAATTTGTAATTTTACAGAAAAAGGACACATTCTCTTAAAGGAGTAGTTCACTTTTGAAAAAACTTTTGCTGATAATTTACTCATCCCCATGTCATCCAAGATGTCCATGTCTTTCTTCTCTCAGTTGAAAAGAAATTAGGGTTTTTGATGAAAACATTCCAGGATTTTCTCCATATAATGGACTTCAATGGGAACCAAACGGTTCAAGGTCCTAAATGAGAGTTTCAGTGCAGCTTCAAAGGGCTTTAAACGACACCAGACGATGAATAAGGGTCTTATCAAGCGAAACGATCACTCATTTAAAAAATAAATTGAAAAGTTTAAGTTTTATAAGCACAAATGCTCTCCTTGCTCTGTTCTGTGATGCGCGTTTGTGACTCTCCTGTTTGAACTCGTTCATCAAAATGAAAGAATCTTTTTTTCAAGTCATTTGGTTCATTCAATGAACAAATTGGACTCAAAAAGGGTTCAGTTACAGCAATTAGAAAACAAAGACATGTACATCTTGGATGCCCTTGTGAGTAAGCTAAAACATATCAAAAATTAATTTCAAATTGAACTACCCGGTGTTATTTGATCGAAGCTCTAGAATTTTCTTGGAAAAATGGAATAGAACAGAACAGAATAGAATACAGGGTGGGAAAAATAACAAGCTTCTGCTTCATTCCGCTTTCAGACATATTGCAATTATTGCTTTTAACACTTTTTTTGTTTTGTCAGAAAGAAAGAAATAACAAACAAACATCACCCTTACAAAGTGTTTCCCTAAAGCTACTGTAAGTAATTTTCTCAACACGAAAAGAAAATTAAAATTCAGCTCTATTGACTCTAGGCATCAGGGAATGTTTAACCTCTTTAGCTTGTATCCTAAATGCCAGAGAAACAAATATTCCTATATTAAAATCACCATCAACTTCCCCTCCCCCTTGCAGCTCTTCTGTTTACTGGCGCGCGAGCGGCAGGGGAACCTGTCACTCACATGAAATCAACCAGTACGCGAACCACACCTTCATCCAACCATCCAATCAAAATCACGTGAACAAAATCAAGCCACGCCCTAGATCTGTTCTTGTCCGAGAAGCCTTTTCACTCGGATAGGGAGAAGAGACGATCGCAACTTCATATCATGCCGACTTTAAAGCTACACTGTGTGATTTTTACCCCATCTAGTGGTGAAAAGGTATATGACCATCCAGAGAATATTAGTTTCGATTCCTCTCAATTTCGATTTCATTTTAACTCCTACGGTGGCCAATAGTAGTCCAAGATTAACATGGCTTCCCAGTTCAGACCTCGTCCATGAGTGTAAACTCAAATGTAAACGCGAAAGCGCGAAGCTTGAATATTAACGGGTATGTCCCTCTTTGGCTAATGTACTTTCAGAGATGGAGGGGCAACATGGCGAACCGACATTAGAACCCCTTACCCGTATGTATTTTCAATGGCATATTATACACTCACGAGAATACTTTATTACTTCGAACGAAGTAAATATACATTAATGAGCACATATATTTTTGAAAGAACTGAGTGTTTTTAGCTAAGAATAAACTAAAAGATACACAGTAGCTTTAAGGGGGACTCAGAACGGGATTTTACTACTAAAATGTAACAGGTCTGTATGGAGAAAATACTTTTTTAACGTTTTTGTTTTTTTGTTGTTGTTTTGTTATTATCTGCAGTAAAGACCTGTCATAGCCTAATGTATTACACTGGGCAAGTTCCTAGATCAACTTTCATATCAACCTACCATGCAGTGTATTTGCATGTATATTGTGCTTAGGGATTTAATATTCTTAGCAATCCATTTCACTCTGATTTCAGAGGAAAGTATGTGGTTGTATAGTCTGGGTTCAGAGATGTCGATTTAGGAGCCCAATCAAAGCTTACATCATATTTTTAAAACTCTCGCATTGATAACGTGTTTGATTTGTATAATGTGTGAATATTTTCCTCTGAGTGGAAGAAAGATCTGAGAGCTGTGAAATTACAATTATTATGCCTGAAGGGAAACTGACGAGTGGATTGAGTTGAGTATTTCACTGCCATCCACAGGTTACATTAAGTATTGCAGGCTCTTTGATGGGCCATTCCAATCATTATATATACACTCACCGGCCACTTCATTAGGTACACCTGTCCAACTGCTCGTTAACACTTAATTTCTAAGCAGCCAATCACATGGCGGCAACTCAGTGCATTTAGGCATGTAGACATGGTCAAGACAATCTCCTGCAGTTCAAACCGAGCATCAGTATGGGGAAGAAAGGTGATTTGAGTGACTTTGAACGTGGCATGATTGTTGGTGCCAGAAGGGCTGGTCTGAGTATTTCAGAAACTGCTAATCTACTGGGATTTTCACGCACAACCATCTCTCAGGGTTTACAGAGAATGGTCTGAAAAAGAAAAAACATCCAGTGAGCGGCAGTTCTGTGGGCGGAAATGCCTTGTTGATGCCAGAGGTCAGAGGAGAATGGCCAGACTGGTTCGAGCTGAATAGAAGGGCAACAGTGACTCAAATAACCACCCGTTACAACCAAGGTGGGCAGAAGAGCATCTCTGAACGCACAGTACGTCGAACTTTGAGGCAGATGGGCTACAGCAGCAGAAGACCACACCGGGTGCCACTCCTTTCAGCTAAGAACAGGAAACTGAGGCTACAATTTGCACAAGCTCATCGAAATTGGACAATAGAAGATTGGAAAAACGTTGCCTGGTCTGATGAGTCTCGATTTCTGCTGCGACATTTCGGATGGTAGGGTCAGAATTTGGTGTCTACAACATGAAAGCATGGATCCATCCTGCCTTGTATCAACGGTTCAGGCTGGTGGTGGTGGTGTCATGGTGTGGGGAATATTTCTTGGCACTCTTTGGGCCCCTTGGTACCAATTGAGCATCGTTGCAACGCCACAGCCTACCTGAGTATTGTTGCTGACCATGTCCATCCCTTTATGACCACAATGTACCCAACTTCTGATGGCTACTTTCAGCAGGATAATGCGCCATGTCATAAAGCTGGAATCATCTCAGACTGGTTTCTTGAACATGACAATGAGTTCGCTGTACTCAAATGGCCTCCACAGTCACCAGATCTCAATCCAATAGAGCATCTTTGGGATGTGGTGGAACGGGAGATTCGCATCATGGATGTGCAGCCGACAAATCTGCGGCAACTGTGTGATGCCATCATGTCAATATGGACCAAACTCCCTGAGGAATGCTTCCAGCACCTTTTTTGAAATATAGCATTAGAAACAGTTTAAATGCCTTTACCGTCACTTATTGTCCTTGCTGAAAGTGCCAATCCTTTTTATAAAAAACAAATCTTGCTTAGCCTAAAGAGTGTGTTTTGCTTTATAAATAAGACCATAAATAGAAAAATAAATAGAACCTGCCGTCTAATACTCAGAGAAACATGACAGCAATCGTTCTACTTTACATACGGCTGTGTTATATATAAAAAAGAAAGAAATCAATCCATAAACACGGACCCAGTAGTAAAAAGATTTAACAGGTTTGATCCTTTTCACACAACAGAAACACACACATCTTTAAAGCGTTTTATTAGGCACAAGGCGGGAGGGAGTTTTACAGTACAGAGTGTTTGACCTGGCCTGGGATCAGTTCCAGATCCACTCAACATGACATCATTACCACACATCACCCTACAGACCCTGAGCTCAGGACACACCGCCCTCTGGGATGGAAGTGTTTGTTTACGTTTGGTTATTGATGATGTCACATTGCACTTCCCTTTTTTTCCTCATTAGATGATTGACAGTGGCGTTCCTCAGTTGGACCTCACTGATCTCTGGCTCACTGCAGTAACGGATACACACAGTTGAAGTGGCCCAGGTTCTGGCAGGACTTGCAGCCAGCGCTGTACATTAGCGGAGCCGAGCCGCTCTCGCCGGTCTGCAGGACGCAGCAGGCGCACACCACCGTCGGCCAGGGGGAGAACCTCTCGCCCAGGGAGCCAGACGGAAAGCGTCCCCAGAGCCCCCGCGCCGCCCCAGTGCCCTCAGCACGGCCGCCCGCCCGCTTGTCGCCCCCCGGCCAGCTGGGACCCGGCCGTGTCAGATCCAGCTGTCCAGTCTGCGTGGCGGAGACCGGGTCCTGGGGCTCGCGGGCCCAAAAGACGGAAGGAGGACGCGCCGCCGCGGCTGGCCCTCGATCGGGCACATGGTCTGTGTGCTGAACTTCATCTGCATTACGAACACTGAAACCACACAACGGATAATCAACACTTTATACAGCTTATGGGTAATAAACAATTACGCAAATATCGTTTTGGTTACACTTTATTTGAGCTCCAGTCAAACACGTACTGGTTAATATTAATTAAAGGGATAGTTCACTTTGAAATACATTTGGTATGTTTAAGGTTACCTGTTTTCCGCAGTAGTTTAAATTTTGATATTTTTAGGTGGAAGTACCGTTCTTGTCTGTCAGTCATATAATGGAGGTACTGTGGTCACCACCTCAGAAAAGAGCATGCACAGAGAAGTGCAGATTAAACATGATTTAATGACTCGATCAATGTAAGTCCACATTAATAGAATGAGTTACGAAAACGAGCGGTTTGTGTGAGAAAACAAACAGTATTTATATCGTTTTCCACAGCCACAAAGCGCCCGCGCCCTCAGATCAGTTGGACGTGGCTGTTTACAAGAGGTAAAACGATATGATATGTTCGTTTTCTCACAGAACCGCTTGTTTTTGGTTGTTAGGCCGTCAATGTGTACTTAGTTCGAGTCGTAATCATGTTTGATTTTGACTTCTCTCATGCTCTTTGAGGTGGTGACCATGACCTCCATTATATGACTGACAGACAGAGCAAAGTTGAATTGAGGGAGAGCGAAGCACATCTTGGATGCCCTTGAGGTAGAGATGAACATACCCAAAAATTCATTTTGCAAAGTGGGTTTGTGCTTCAATGTGTCAGTGACATGCTCTGGTGTTGCGCTCTCACCATCTTTTCATATGAGAGTGAAGCCCAGCTGGAAGCGCTGGCGTGTAGCTGTCTGTGTGTTTCGCGGGCCAGGGCAGGACACTGCAGCGGCGGCGGGACGCTGAGCACGGAGAAGTGCAGGTGCACGCTGGACAGCACCTGGTACCGCTGGCACAGCAGACCGTGAAGCACCAGCAGCGACGGAGGACTGGCCGGGTGAGCGTCGATCACGATGTCCCTCAGCGCGCCAGGGTCTGCAGGAACAGCGAAGAGAACAGGTAGGTTCAGCACGCCTTCAACACTACGAAAAATCTGATATTTTCAAACCGACTCTAAATGTAAACGTATGACTCATTTGTCACCAGGATTTTCATTTTTGGGTAAACTGGTTTGGAAACATTAACTAGAATCAAATCGCACATTTCAATACAGGTAACAAACAAACACAACCGGGTAACCAATTTGACATGTTTAGACTGGCGTGTTCGCCTGCTCTGAGGAAGACATCAGTTGAAAACTCGTCCAAATGTAACTTAACTTTAACTTTGGCGTAAGTCGATTGCCGTGCGGCCGTCTGTGGCGGAAGCTAGCTATTAGTTGATAAAGTTTTAAATATGGATATTTTTTCTTAAACAGGAGGCCATCGCTTCACTTCAGAAGGCTTTTGTTAACCCCCATCCGTGTGGAGCACTTTTATGATGGATAGATGCACTTTTATGATGGATAGATGCACTTTCATGATGGATAGATGCACTTTTATCATGGATATATGCACTTTTATCATGGATAGATGCACTTTTATGATGGATAGATGCACTTTCATGATGGATAGATGCACTTTTATGATGGATAGATGCACTTTTATGATGGATAGATGCACTTTTATCATGGAGAGATGCACTTTCATGA
>JAQIUQ010001548.1:0-12500 GCA_030378365.1 Hybognathus amarus
GGGCCAGAATCTGCACTGCTGGAGCCATCTGCGGACGCCGTCTACTCTGTTGCCATAGAGAGAGTCTTGTGGGAACGAATCATGGGATATCTGTTGGAAAAAACAAGGTTAAGCAAAAGAATGGTGTTAGAAGGGAAGAGCTTCAATGGTTCACAAAGCTTATTTTCACCATCTATAAAGTTTAGTAAACAACTCTAACATAAAAACAGAATGCTTCTGTTCACTTCAAAGTCTAATGGTACTTACCTGGTTCTTTAAGTTCATCAACAGCAAAGAGGAAAAAAGGATAAAAATGAGCTTCTTCCAAACACAAATCTCACAGCCATGAGGACAGATCACCAAGACTAAGCCTTATCAAGCAACTCTTCAGACTCTAATATATCAGGAACGCATTCATCTCGTTAATTCAATTAATTAACCACCACCTGGCAGTAATTAATGTTATCATTTGATTAGGAGTACCAACTGGCATTGATTTGAAACACGACACATTATGGAGGTTAGCAGACGAATTTTCTAGTTGCCATCAACACTATAGAATTTTAAAAATATATAGCCTATATATTGAAGATATTAGTGAACATTTATTTAACCATAGCAAAAGTAAGTTTCTTGTGTTAATTTTAAACAAGTCTGATATTATTTTATCTTATATATGTTAATTAACAGTTGAGATAGTTCTGCAAGCTGTCCCAGCAGGCGGGGCATGTTGTCACACTGCGTTGCGATGAGCAAATGATTAGAATTATTGCTTTTCTTCTCTATACTTGTATGAACTCTATTGAGAAACCATGAGAAAGGGTAAATGAATTCTGAGATTCAATGTTCAGACATTATTAATAGAGGGTGCGCGTGACGTCACCGAGTGCCTACAGTGAGTCTCATTCATGAAACGTTCGTAAACATACGAGTAAGATATGAGAGTGATTTGCACGTAGAGACATCGGATGCGCGTGCACGTTCATTCTCAATTACAATACATCAAGTCCATCATATCCGACTGTCATCTATAGGCATATAATAACATGAATGCGAATTTGATTTGATTAACTTCATTGTCTGTTCCGGTCTGTTCAGGTGTACTGGACAGAACTTCATCTTTGACACTGGCACAACCACGTTACAAACCACATAAGAAATAAATAATTAATACATAATACACACTGTTACATGGATAGCAGATGAACCCAATTGCAGACAGTGTGCAAACACACAACGTTTATTGATAACAGAAAACTGGGAATACAAAACCCAGGAGCGGGCAAACAACACTGGTAGGGAAAATAAAGACTAACACTAGACTAAAACTTTGACATTAAACTATACAGGAACAAAACAGGATTTTACAAGATCACAACTTCGTTAAGACAAGGTATCATAGCACAGGACAGCAAACACAAGGAGATAAAATAGAGAGAAACAAACATTGACTGCAGGTGACATAGATGAAGCAATGATGACAAAACGAGGGTAACAAGGGGGTGTGGCCAGAGAACGAGACACGCACACGCACACACACACACACGCACACACACACACACAGCCCAAACACAAGGCCATGTGCGTGCACACAAAACAAGGATCTGTCATGATCCTGCCTCAAGATAGGACAAGAGGGCAGAATCATGACACATACAGAAGTTAAATAAATACAGTATGTGCAAATTCACACACCTCAATTGAGAATTGAGTTTAAAACAGTCACTGCCAATGGAACAAATGATCTCTTATAAATATTCCTCTTGGCGAGCGGATCCGTATCCTGTGCCTGAAGGAAGGATCTCGAAGCAGGAATGGAGGGATGAGACTGGTCTGAATATATAAAGCCCTTTTCTCCAAAAAAAAAAAAAAAAAATGTGAATAGCTCTTGTATGTGCTCTGTTTTTGGCCGATGATCTTATTTGCTTCATTGATTACTCGTGTTAGTTTATTCTTCTGTTTCACAGTAATACCATGAAACAATATTATAAGTTAAAACACTTTCAATCATTGATCTATAAACAATGTTAAGAGCCTCCTTTCAATGTCAAAATGTCTTAACTTCCTAAGTAGACTCAAACGCTGTCTAGTTTTCTTATGTAGCCCATAAAATCCAAAAGGAAAGTTTATCATCAATGATTGTACCTTTGCTCTATCTTTACGCCTTTTAACATTATTACAATATATTCCTATTTAACACAGATGTCATTTGCTAATTACATAAACTATAAGCTCAATTCATAAGTATAATATATATTTAGAACATGTATATATTTGTATGGTCCTCGGATGTGTTTATCAGCCTTTTCACCGTTTGTATCACTCCGCTTGTCTGTGTTTGTCCAACTCACATCATTAATCCAGAAGGTGGCAACAAGTGACTGTCTTTATGAGTGCACAATTTAACTTAACAGATTAGTGCCAAAAATATTGATTAGCTAACCTTAGAAAGAACCTAGTTGCTGAAACCAATCTTTAATGCTAATATAAATTGCTCCTTTTCCTCCGGACACAAAAGATTGCACTGGTGTTTGATTGAAATATCATGTATGTAAAATAATCATTGAAAGAGTTCTCATTAAGGCCATTCCTATTTGAAATTTGTGATTGTTTAATTAAATTCATTCTCAACAGTTTATTTAGACTTTTTCCCCAAAATTTAATCAATTCAGTCTCAACAGCTTTTTTTTTCTTTTTTTTCTCAAAATTTAACAAGTTTAATCCTGCATTATAGTTAAGTCAAGTCACATTTATTTATATAGCACTTTTTACAATACAGATTGTATCAAAGCAGCTTCACAGTGATAACATGAAAATAAAAGCATCGATCAACAAATGAGACCTTATTGTAAAGTGTTACTGAAATATTATAATTATGTCTCCAGTTTGAGTGTTTTCTGGAGTAATTTAGTTGTGAACGGTATTTTGTGATGGTCTGTATGGAGACACTTTTGTGTAGATATCCTACAAGTTGATTGTTTCTTTTACGTTCATGAAGTTGAGGATTATGAATGAAAATATAAATAACTTTTCATTTAAATACATTACTTCAAATACTTTAGTTGGTGTAGCAATCAAACAATCAAAACAAATGTCATACATTTTATTCAGTGATGTAAAAATAAATATTTCAAACATTTTAAGTCTTTCTGAGCACCAGTGTATGAACACACAGACACACACACACACACACACACACACACAAACTCTGTAGCTTTAACTAATTGCTGCTCAATTCAAATAAATCATGTTTTTAAGCAAATCTGTAATATTCGTTTAGCTGGTCACGTCTCACCTTCACTATCATGAAAAAATCCAAATGAATATAATAAAAGTCAAAGTGACATGCTACACAAAGGTCAAGTTAATGCATTAACAAACAAGGAATATTTCTTATTCCACATTTGCATTTATTATTATTGTCTATGTTAATCAGTGTTCATGTTTGTTCATAAAGCTTTAATGTTAACAGATGTTGATCATAGAAATGTTAATAAATACAGAAAGTACCGTTTGCTTCATGTGATTCTAATGAAACCCGATTGCAATGTTTTATCAAGCCACATTATACCAAACCACATCTGGTTCTTGGAATGTCAAGAGGATTTAAACATGAAAAACATGAAAAACATTCAGTATTGCAGGAGCTGCACAGGTATTCTGGGTAATGTCTGAGGTAGAAGAAGCTGAAGTTCATTAGAAAGATTTCTCAACCCATGATAAAACATCTTCAGGTGATAAAAGGGACAAATACCACTGAAAAGAGTTTCATCTGCTCGTTTATCTTCATTCATTTGAATCTTAATCACTGATGAGAACAGATTCTGTGTGGGTCACATGACCAAAAAAAACACCACACGGATAAAATAAATTATATTCTGCATAATTAAAACTAGGAACATGGAGATTGTCTGCATCATGACAATTTTTTGTGACAATTTAGCACATGTTATGCCAATTATGAAATGGATTTTCATTTATATATATATATATGAAGAGTTCAGATGCAAAATCCTCTAAGTGCCATTTGAAATTTTCTTCTAGAATGATCATTTTTATCAAGATTGTATATTTAAGTTCAGTAATTTCACTTAAATGACAATTAATAGTTAATCATTGCCATTTAAGTGAAATTACTGAACTTAAATATACAATCTTGATAAAAATGATCATTCTAGAAGAAAATTTCAAATGGCACTTAGAAGGCTTTTACATCTGAACTCTTTATTTTAAACTTTGAACTTCATTTTAAACATTTGAACTTCTTTTAAATCCATTTCATAATTGACATAAAATGTGCTGAATTGTCACACAACTGTTACTAAAATGTATTTGTCTTTTTCACAAATATTAATAATGAAAAAGTTACATAAATGTTACATAAATGTAAAAAAATATATTTTTTAAATTAAATATTTTTTAACTTCCTTTATGCCAAATTAAACGATTGTTTAAACCATTTAAACTGTAATATTGTACAGTACAAAATGTGTCGTGAAAACAAAATAAAAACCGAATTGGCGTGAAAAATAAAAACGCCAAAAATAGTAGGAAAAAAATTGGTATAAAAAAATGTGTTATTCTAACCTTTACCGACCTTTGACCCGAGCATGTTTTAGTGGCGACCTTCGAACCGGGCATGAGTGTTCCGCTAAACCCGCTGGTGTCAGTGGTCCCAGCGCAGTGAGCTCTGCAGCGAGCGCATGTCCTTCAGCAGATTCAGACTCTCTCTAGATCCGCTCGCCGGGTCTCAGCCCGCACCGACGCCGACCCTCCACCGGGACTCTGTTTACCACTGCGCTTCCTCAGCCGCTCCATCTGACACACACACACACACACACACAATCATCTCACATCAAACCGAACAGTTAAGTGTGGTAATGTCTTTCAGAAATGCAGTGGGACTCTTATTTCGAAATGTCTCCAGAAACACCATAAAATAAACACTGAAATCATGAGACTGTAAAATGACCTTTGACTTTAACACACAAACGCTGTTATTTATTTCAGGTTAATAATCACATTCGGCCGTATCGTGATTCACAGTTTTCCAGGACCTCTCGAAATGATTTTTTGAGACTTTCGTTATAACTAGGGTTGGAAAAATTTCAAGATTAATTCTAATTCTGGAATCAAATACTTGTAATAAAATTAACATTTCGATTCCTCTTCTTGATTCCTCAGTGAGCATTTCAACATGACAATCATTACTAAATGATGGATGGGTGGATGAAGGATAGATGATGGATGGATGGGTGGGTGGATGACGGATGAATCGATAATGGATAGATGATGGGTGGGTGGGTGAATGATGGATGATGGATGGGTGGAGGGTGGATGATGGATGGGTAGATGATGGGTGGATGCATGAATGATGGGTGGTGGATGATGGATGGATGGATGGATGGATGGATGATAATGGATGGGTAGATGATGGGTGGATGCATGAATGATGGGTGGGTGGATGATGGATGGGTAGATGATGGGCGGATGCATGAATGATGGGTGGATGATGGATGGATGGATGGGTGGATGATTGATGGGTAGATGATGGGTGGATGCATGAATGATGGGTGGGTGGATGATGGATGGATGGATGGATGAATGATGATGGATGGGTAGATGATGGGTGGATGCATGAATGATGGGTGGATGATGGATGGATGGATGGGTGGATGATTGATGGGTAGATGATGGGTGGATGCATGAATGATAGGTGGGTGGATGATGGATGGATGGATGGATGGATGATGATGGATTGGTAGATGATGGGTGGATGCATGAATGATGGGTGGATGATGGATGGATGGATGGATGGGTGGATGATTGATGGGTAGATGATGGGTGGATGCATGAATGATGGGTGGGTGGATGATGGATGGATGGATGGATGGATGAATGATGATGGATGGGTAGATGATGGGTGGATGCATGAATGATGGGTGGATGATGGATGGATGGATGGGTGGATGATTGATGGGTAGATGATGGGTGGATGCATGAATGATAGGTGGGTGGATGATGGATGGATGGATGAATGATGATGGATGGGTAGATGATGGGTGGATGCATGAATGATGGGTGGATGATGGATGGATGGATGGGTGGATGATTGATGGGTAGATGATGGGTGGATGCATGAATGATAGGTGGGTGGATGATGGATGGATGGATGAATGATGATGGATGGGTAGATGATGGGTGGATGCATGAATGATGGGTGGATGATGGATGGATGGATGGGTGGATGATTGATGGGTAGATGATGGGTGGATGCATGAATGATAGGTGGGTGGATGATGGATGAGATGGATGAATGATGATGGATGGGTAGATGATGGGTGGATGCATGAATGATGGGTGGATGATGGATGGGTGGATGATTGATGGGTAGATGATGGGTGGATGCATGAATGATAGGTGGGTGGATGATGATGATTGGATGGATGATGGATGGAAGGATGATGGATGATGATGGATGGGTGGATGGATTTAATCTAAGGCTATTTTCATGTAAAAAATGAAATTTCAAAAATAGAAATATTATTGAGTTAACCTGAGCTTGATGCGCCTGACTTGCAGCAGATCTGCTCTCCTTTATTCTCCATCCTCTTCACGAGCGTCTCCATCTCTTCGCTCCATGTTCTGCCGAAGTCGATCACGAAGCGCAGGACTGGATCTGTGTGCACAACTCCTGCTGCTCGCTGCACACACACACACACACACACACACACACACACACATACATCGTCTCTCACATGAGCGCAGCCTTCACAGGTTGAGTTTAACTGCTCTTTTGATACGTTAATGTCTTTGTTGGAGCGTGAGCTGATCGTGGTCTCCAACTCTTTACACTATGAACCAACTGATTCACAAACTTGATTCACAAACTGATTCACAGAGTGATTGACTCGATTGGAAGCGCTGACTGAACTCCAGCAATAAAACACTACAGCAGTTAAGGGATGATGTAATATATATATATATATATATATATATATATATATATATATATATATATATTCAGTTAACATTTGTTTTATTTCATGTAATTTCATACTCGTGTAATTAGTGTTATTTTAAATGAACAATAATATCAGAGGTCAGTTTGTTCAGTTTATTAATTATTATCGATACTTACTATTAATTATTATCATACTTATTATTGTACTATAATAATATGAATACATTTTTATTTCTGTATATTCTCTTTTTTATTTGACTTTTGGTCCGATTAATTTGTTGTTAATTTGTTACTTTTTTCTTTTAATTTAGTTATTTGTTCTTTTTATTCCAGTCTTAATCATTTTAATACTTCCAAGTTGAACTAAATGAAAATTAGAAATGTTGTCTTGTCAACTAACGAAACAATTTGATTTTTTATATTTCTTTTGTATTTTATTTCAGTTACCATTTATTTAATTTAAATGTTTAGTTTTAGATATACTTTTAGTTAATGATAATAACACTAGTCCAAAGTTTATTAGTTTTTATTTGTTTGTTTGAACCAAATATGTTTATTCATTTTTAGTTCAACTAAAAGACAATTAAGACTTTAAAAATAAATACAGTTTTTCCGTTAACATTTATTTTCTTTCAATGTAATATTTGTATTGTATTATTGAGCATAATCCTCACCAGCTCATGAGTCTGAACTCGTCCTGAAGCGTCAGCAGCAGCTCCGACAGCTCTTCCCTACAGGGGGCGGAGCCAGTGGGAGAGGAGGCGGGGCCACTGGAGGAGGGGCGTGTCCCAGCACACGCTCGTTACACAGCTGAGGATGATGATGCTTCATGAGAGTGAAGGACCCGCTGCACGTTCGCTCGCACAGAGTGACTCGAGCTCGTCGACTGAACAGAGACGCAATCATCACTACCTTCACAACATAACTCAATAAATAAAATTACTTTCAAACGGTGTCAGAAATTATCATTAAAAACTCATAGTGACACTCACTCACTCACTCACTCACTCACTCCCTCACTCACTCACACACTCACACACTCACTCACATCACTCACTCACTCACTCTATTAAACTGAAAATCAAAAGTGTGTGTGTGTTTACCGTCCCGGTCACGGAACGGCACGTCTCCCAGACTGAGTCTGTAATGTGGCTGTGGGACAGACGGCTCTCTCTGCAGAAACACACACACACACATTATACATCATCAAACCGCTCTGTAATAACCTTCAGAACATGGATAGGAGTAACACTGTAGAGCTGGAGGAAACACGGCTTAGACTTCACTGTAACGTCTCTGATGAGTCATGATGACAGTGTTACGATGACGCTTTTGACTTCATCAGCTCTGAGTGTGTGTGGAAACAGGAGAGATTCTGATCCTGCACTCGTTTACCCGTTGAGAGCTTTCTTCTGTCTGACCCCGCTCGGTTTATGAGGACGAGGAGAAACAGACTGAATGAGCAAGCACGTTGGTTTCAAGACCCGTCTGTAACTGACAGCAGAAAAGAGGACATGATTAACACACACACTGACTTACACACACACACTCACTCACTCACTGACTCGACTCACTGACTCACTCACTGACTGACTGACTCACTCACTCACTCACTCACTCACTCACTCACTGACTCACTTGCTCACTCACTCACTTCACTCACTCACTCACTCACTCACTCGGCTCACTCACTCGCTCACTCACTCAGCTCACTCACTCACTCACTCACTCACTCACTCACTCACTCACTCACTTCGCTCACTCACTCACTCACTGACTCGCTCACTCGCTCGCTCACTCACTCACTCACTCACTCACTCACTCACTCACTCACTCACTCGCTCACTCGCTCACTCACTCACTCACTGACTCGCTCACTCGCTCGCTCACTCACTCACTGACTCGCTCACTTACTCACTCACTGACTCACTCACTCACTCGCTCACTCGCTCACTCGCTCACTCACTCACTCACTCACTCACTCACTCACAGACTGACTGACTCACTCACTCGCTCACTCGCTCGCTCACTCACTCACTCACTGACTCGCTGACTCGCTCGCTGACTCGCTCACTGACTCGCTCACTCACTCGCTCACTCACTGACTCACTCACTCACACACACACACACACACACACACACACACTCACTCACTCATTGACTGACTCACACACACACACACACACACCTGAGCTGCTCTCTCCTGCACTAGTTTCCTCTGATGTTCCTCTTCCTGCAGTTTCCTCTCCAGCGTTCGGATCTTCCTCTCAGTGACTCTCTGAGTCTCCGTCAGTCAGATGATACTCCTGTTCCAGAACATCCAGCTTACACAACTGATCCACAGAACACACACGCTCCAGAGACACCCTGACACACACACACAAGAGGATAAATGAGTCTGTTTACACATCTGCTTAAGTGGGACAGGTGAGTGTGTGTGTGAGTGAGTGTGTGTGTGTGAGTCAGTGTGTTTGTGTGAGAGTGAAAGTGAGAGTGAGTGAGTGTGTGAGTGAGTCAGTGAGTGTGAAGTGTGAGTGAGTCTGTGTGTGTGTGTCACCTGTTGTTGCAGCACAGTGGTTCTGTCAGACTCAGTGTGTCGTACGCTCTTCCTCATGAGCTCCAACTGTCTCTCCAACCGCGAGCATCGGGCTCTCGGCCGCAGACAGCTGAGCGCGCAGGTCTACACACACCACACACACACACACACACACACTCTATCATCACTGGTCTCCTGAATAATTTGGGTCAGACTGGTGGTGTGAGTCGACACCGATTTTTACTCTCTAAAACGATATCAAGAGTTCGATAAATGTCTGATAATGTTCATTCGGGGAAAGCGGAACGGAAACTCATTTGAACCGCGCGTCTCCACTTCACACACTTAGACAAGCGCAGTGTTTTATTTTGTGTCACTGTCCTTGGTCAGAGTTACTCTGCTCGTGTAACTGTATTTAAATCGGAAACGTGGAGGTGTTTGGTCTCTCTCTGCTTGGCCCATATTGTTAATGAACTGGGCCAGTTAAGTGTGATCAAAGTGTCTCGCGTGGCAGAGAGATTGAGCGCGCACGCACACCACACACACACACACACACACGCACACACACACACACACACACACACTGAGACGACAGGTGTGTATCAACTGCATCTTAGTCAAGGGAATAGTGTAATATGAATAAATGGTGGGGTATACCTTTAAGGAAAAATGACCAATCTGAGCATGTTCCCCCTGAGATCTGAAATGTTCAGGTGTTTGTCATGTGATCTGACAATAAAGAGTAGTTTAAAGGTGCAGTGTGGGATTTTTAGCGACATCTAGTGGTTCGGTTGCGAGTTTGCACCAGGTTTGCACTGCGGGCTCAGCCCACTGCTCACCCTCCCTTTCCAAGAAGCTACGGTGGCTCAAACGGGACAAACATCTTGTCGGCTGAGACAGCAGAGAATAAGAGTAAGACAAGAGTGTGTAACAGTCTCACTGTTTCTGAACCACAGTCCATTATAAACCACATCATGGATAAAGTTTACAGAGCCATAGTCAGGTGAGGATCAAGGGTTTTAATATCTAATTTAATATAATAATAGTAATCAGCTGATTGTCTCACAAACTAACCAGCAGCACATTTCTCCCCACGTAGTAAACCCATAACACAGCGAGGAGAAGGACCACATGAACCTCTGCAGCTGAATGTTTCTAACAGGGTAGTAATAGTTTATCTGGTTAATATGAGCTGTTACTTGAACTGGATTAAAGCGTAAAGACTGGTGTATGCTGTAGACGCTTAACTTTATAAACGAAAGCGTCCCAGTTGAACTAACACTCAACTTTCACTTAGGAGGAAAATCTGCCTTTAAACTGGAAAGAAATAAAAAGTTGACATTTATCGTGATAATTATAGAGATCAACTGATATAAAAAAATAGTGTGATAAGTTTTTGGCCATATCAATCAGCCATACGGCACCAGTGTCGGTCTCTCTGGGGAGTGTGTGTGTTCTCAGTCTCTCCGGAGAGTGTGTGTGTTCTCTTCTCTTGGGAGTGTGTGTTTGTCGCTATGAGTGCTGTGTTCGTCTCGCAGCTCCAGGCGACAGGATCCTTCTCCTGCAGGTTCTTCAGCGCTGAAGATAATCGCTGCAAACACACGCACAACACTTTTCAGACACTCCTGACATCTCTTGATCATTCCTCTCTCATAAATCGAACTCGTTTATCAGATGTGAACGCAGGAAAAGAGTCTGATCGTGTGATGATCGTGAAGCTGTGAGTGTCCAGCAGGTGGAGCTGTTCCACCAGGATCCATCTCAGCATCTCCCATGGGCTTCACTGTCACTGAGATACATTATACATCCATATCAGTTCATTTATGATATAAAATTATGTATAAAAGAAGATTAATAGACTATTACTAACTATGTTTCCATCCAAAGTTGCACAAAACTGGAATATGGAATAAAACATTTGTGAATCAGCAGCATTTCCATTTCTCATGTTCATGAGAGCATAATATACATCACTGATCTGAAGGAAAATATCAGTCATTAAAGCAGTGAGTTTTCCTGCAGTCGGCCGTCTTCCTTCAGTCAGAGATCTGATGTGTGTGTGTGTGAATCATTCACTGAGTGCATTCACACTGTCACATCTCTGCTCGCTATACGGCATCAGTGTATCCGAGCGTGTAGCTCTGCAGGTGACAGCAGTGTGTGTGTGTGTGTGTGTGTGTGTGTACCTGCACCGCTGCTCTCAGGAAAGGCTTTCACGGCTCTGCTGCTGTAGGGCAGGAGTGTGTGTGAGTGTGTGTTGACAAGGACGCTCAGTGGGATAATCGACGTAAGAGGGCAGAGACAGGCTGTCAGACATTCGCTAACACACACTCCTGAAGAGAAACACACACACACAAAGATACAGTGAAAACACATACAGTGGAAATAAATGATCACACTGTTTCAATAATCTGTTATTATTACATAGTCAATGCTCAATCAAACAATATGAGAGAGAAGGAAGTGAATTGAAAGTGTGTGTTTATGGATAACAACTTTATCAAAAGAAAAGAATGAAAAACAGGGAAGAAACAGCAACAGAAAGTTCATAATCATCACGCTTGTCTCTTAGTTTAATATGATTTACAGGGTAGATTGATTAGTAATATCATAATTCTATATATCTATATATGATGTTTAGTTTACACATTATACTTTGTTTATTTCGGATACATGTCGTTATCTATATAACAGTTAAATGGTTATGCTAATTTACATGTTGAATGTGTGTGAATGTTAAAGAAGCTGTAATGTTGTTTTTACCTTCTCTCGCCTCGCGCAGGGTTTCGAGTTCGTGTCCATTAAAATGCGAGTTTAATCTTAGATCATATTTAATATATTACATTCAAGTTTTATGGGTTTAAGTTCAGTTTGTTGTGAATTTGTTGGCTGTGCAAACAGGAAACCAAACGCAAGCGCGCACAACATAGGTTGTGAAGTCAGCGATGACGACATCCGGTCTGTGAAAATTGTAAATAAAAGTCATGAACGTTCATAATAATATTTAAACGTTATGTGCAC
>JAQIUQ010001548.1:17500-25000 GCA_030378365.1 Hybognathus amarus
TCATTTGTAAAATTATTAATATCTTTAATGTCTTGTTTTGATCAGTTTAATGTGTCCTTGATTAATGAACAGAAAGCATTAATTTCAGTATTCATGAGTGTGTGTTTCATGAGTGTATGTTTCATGTGTGTGTGTTTCATGAGTGTGTGTTTCATGTGTGTGCGTTTCATGTGTGTGTGTTTCATGTGTGTGTGTTTCATGTGTGTTTCATGTGTGTGTGTGTCATGTGTGTGTGTTTCATGTGTGTGTGTTTCATGTGTGTGTGTTTCATGTGTGTGTGTTCATGTGTGTGTGTTTTATGTGTGTTTCATTACACTCACCCATCTGGTTTTTGTTTGGCAGATGATTACGCATTTAAAGCCTGTGGTGGAAGAAGCCACCTGTGCGACACACACACACACGCACACACACACACACACACACACACACACACACACACACACACACACACACACACACACACACACACACACACACAGTGATTGCTATTGTAATTACAGAATATTGTATTTTAACGAACACAAACACATTTTCCTGAACTCAGATCCTGAAGATCTGAAACCATCTAAAAGCATATGTGTGTGTGTGTGTGTGTGTGTGTGTGTGTGTGTGTGTGTGTGTGTGTGTGTGTGTGTGTGTGTGTGTGTGTGTGTGTGTGTGTGTGTGTGTGTGTGTGTGTGTGGTGTGGTTACATGCGTGGTCTTGTCCACTTGTCTGTGGATCTTCTCTGACGGAGAGCTTGATGTTGTATCTGTATGCTGTTCAGGATGTTCTTGAAGTACGTCTTCTCCTTCACGTGGAACTGGAGACAGAGATGAAGCTTTATATGAGCGTCTGCGAATCTGATCATCTGATTGGCTAAGAGCGTCAATCATCTGATTGGTTAAAGCGTCTCACCGCATATTCCTCGTCAATTAGTTCCGGCTTCATCAGGAAATCAGGATAACCGGTCATGACCATCATGTGCTGAAGCTGAGAGAGACATCAACATTATACAGAGATATTCACAACACACATCATCATCAGAGATACACACACACTCCAGTGCACAGAGACCTGACCTCAGATCAGACGTCCGAGTCAGAATCACTCAATCACACTCAGACTGTGTGGAGGTGTGTGGACTGTGTGAAGAGGTGTGTGTGTTGACTGTGTGAAGAGGTGTGTGTGACTGTGTGAAGAGGTGTGTGTGACTGTGTGAAGAGGTGTGTGTGTGACTGTGTGAAGAGGTGTGTGTGTGACTGTGTGAAGAGGTGTGTGTGTGACTGTGTGAAGAGGTGTGTGTGACTGTGTGAAGAGGTGTGTGTGTGACTGTGTGAAGAGGTGTGTGTGTGACTGTGTGAAGAGGTGTGTGTGATTGTGTGAAGAGGTGTGTGTGACTGTGTGAAGAGGTGTGTGTGACTGTGTGAAGAGGTGTGTGTTGACTGTGTGAAGAGGTGTGTGTTGTGTGACTGTGTGAAGAGGTGTGTGTGACTGTGTGAAGAGGTGTGTGTGACTGTGTGAAGAGGTGTGTGTGTGAGCTGTGTGAAGAGGTGTGTGTGACTGTGTGAAGAGGTGTGTGTGTGACTGTGTGAAGAGGTGTGTGTGTGGAAACGGAGATGTTTTCACCTTTGCTCTCGCAGCGTCTTTAGTCTGGTCATCCATCCAGTTGAGCTCCTGTAGTCTCACGTCCAGCGAGTGCTTGATGTCCTCCACCAGCTCCTGTACCTGTGCACGGGGGCGGAGTCAAGCTGTCAATCAAACCCCATTGGGTACTCTACATTTAATTACATTACATCTCCACAGCGGCTATACTATATATATACATATATGATTTAGATTAACACATTTTTATGATAAAAATTAAACATTAACTGAACTTATTTAAGCTTTATTATTATTTATTTTCCTGATATCTCTGTAAATTTGCTTAGAAACACTCTGTACTGAGAAAAAGCCCTATATAAATAAAGGTGACTTGACTAAAAAATGCTGCATTTAAAACAACCTAAGTTGGGCTGAAAATGGACAAACCCAGCAAATGTACTGGGTTTGTTTCCAGCCGTTGGGTAAACGTTCTGAACAGTTTTATTCAATCCAACTATTATTTAGAAAACTACTATATAAACCCAGAGTAACTTTGAACCCAAAATCACACACGTAATAACCAGAGGCAACAATAAAAATCAAAAGGTGGACATTTATTAATAAGCAATTCAATACATGTTTATTGTTTAATTATTATTCATTAAACTAATAAATGTTGGCTTATAAAAACTATTATATTAATACATGCTCATTTTCAACATACTTCGGGTAATTTTATGAAAGAAATACAATCATTTTTAAACAATAGTTGAGTTAAATAAAACTACCCAGCAGGTTGAGCAAACATTTAACCCAACCATTGAGTTAAAACAACCCATTTGCTGGGTTTGTCTATTTTCAACACAACTTGGGTTGTTTTTAACCAGCATGTACAGGCTAAAAAATGCTGGGTTGTTATAACCCAATTTTGGGTTAAATATGGACAAACCCATCCATTGGGTTAATTTTTTAAATTACATTTTCAACCCAACGTTTGGGTTTGTACGTATTTCACCAAAAATTGTGTTAAAGCAACCCAATATTTTTTAAAGTGTACATGTTAACTTAAGTCTCAGTGTTAGGATAACTGTTTTACACACACTCATGCGTTACTTATGAGGGATAATATGAATAATCTCCAAAATGAAAAGGGATCAGCAACACCACATACTTTAATATATAAACGTATTTTCTGTTGTGTAACTCTATGATGTTGTGTGTTGTATATTTGAAGATGGATCCGGCTGTAAGGAAGAGCCTGAATGAATAAGTGTACTTGTGAATGTTGTGATATATATGATTTTGATATTTCAGCACAGTTTCTAAACTTCTCTTTCACATCTTTTCACATTCATGTGGAGTTAATATGCAGTGGAGACTTGACTGACAAAAATGATTCACACTTGTAATTAGAAAAGCAAGTCAAGTGAGACATTCATTTAAAAGCTGGACAGAATTACCTGAGACGACCACAGCCGAGCGTGAGCACATTACCAGACCCACAAAAACAATCGTGTTCATCACTTCTGATGACTTAGAAAATAGCACATACATCTAATTTAGACTTCTTTTAAATTATTTTAGGAATCTTTTATTTCAATTTCATTCAGTAAAACTACCGTTCAAAAGTTTGGGGTCTTTTTAGGAGGAAAGAAATGAATACTTTTATTCTGCAAAAATGCATTAAATTGATCAAAAGTGACATGTATAAATATTTCTAAAGATTACATTTTTTTAAATGCTGTAATTCTGAACTTTCTATATAAGTTTCCTCAAAAATATTTAATAATCTAAAAAAATCACTTACTGACCCTAGTGTGTAAAAGAGCAACATGAACACTATAATGCTTTATGTTCTACTGAAGAAAGAAAGAAAGTTAAGTGATCCAGGTTTGACGCTCACTGTAACTTGTGAAAGTCTTGATTTGTGGATGAACGTTGCATTAATCTAGAGTTGTACGAGGCTGTGCACAGAATGAATCCTGCAAGCTGGAGAAACTGAACAGAAGTCTGCCGTCGTCTGACGAGAGTGACACTTTGACTGAGGATTTCTACAAGTCTATACACCCCGCCACGCAAACCATCTGGGAACAACGTCTTCCTCAAAAGAAGTGGATCCATCTATCATTCATTCTGTATCTAAGAACAGCGCGGAGGAAGAAACACACATGAAAGGTAAACAAACACTCGGGCCGGAGGAAGAGGAGCAGATCGACTTCATTAGAAACAGAAGACGGAGGTGTAGCGCTCCGGAAAGAAGAAGAAGAGATGAGATCTCTCAATAACTCGATTAAACGGAGAAAGAATGTTCTTAAAAACTCTTAAAGTTAGGGTAACCTCCTGTACAATGAATTTAATATTGCACAAAATTCAATAAATATGTATTACAACATAACACAAGCTTCATTCTCTGAAATGATAATAATAATAAAAGCACCAATGATCTGTAATGCGAGCAATGATTGGTTATCATTACGAGTGACATAACTTTTTGCCCAAATTGAAATTCAGTATTAACTACAAAAATAGATGCAAATGGGGACCTCATATTAATTTTATAATAATCACAATAATTCAAGCAGACAATCAGCAGATTATTGCAGAAGTGAAAGAAATGTAAAAAAAAAAATAAAAATAAAAAATAAAAGCAAAAATGGCTAACTTTCACGTTTTATATTTTATTCAAAATACATATTTTACTAAATAATTTGGCCTTTAAAACTGTTATAAAATCAAAGTTGTGTGTCTATCCAAGCTGTGTCCCAAATTTGACATTGATATCACAAACATTGAGCGATTTAAAGTAATGATTCCATGGTAACGCAGGGCCAATGATAGGGATGTGTGTGTGTTTCTTTGGAGCTGGTTGATCATAGGCCTCACCAATCTGAGCTCACGCTCCCCAGTTTCAGAGTGAAAAACTTTCCCAGAATGCAGTTTAGCGTTTAAAAGACGTCTAACAGCGCCCCAGACGTCTAGACAAACACACGGCTGAATATGGGCTGTAAGTCAACATTTAATAGACGTCTAAACCACAGCCCAATTCATTAATTATATAACATCAAATAAATGAAACCAAACAGATCGAAATCACTGTTTACTTACGTCACATGATGGAAATATCATCTTCGCAAGTTATTTGCGGAAAAACGACATTTAACCAAATAATTAACAAAGAAAGTGAAATACCAGATCCGGCCCACAAATGGTGATAATATAATTAGAGATTTACAAAAGGCAAGACCCGGAACAACAAAATCGGTAAAGCATTTGCACAAAACTATAATCAAAACTTCATTATAAACATTTCTCAGTAGCCCTCAAACCGTATTCACTCCTTAATCCTGTACTTGTGGACAAATGTGGGCACAGAGGACTCAGGTGTGATCCTAATTTTTATTTATTATAAATATTATATCACTGTCTTCGATAAAGTTTTTTCTATTGATTTATGGTGTTATTTTTTATTTTGGGTGGGGGTATTTTTGAATTTATTTACTTCAAAAAGTACCATATTTTCTATGTAAATTATGCTTATTTTTATGTTTTATTTTTTTATTTTTTTAACTACATTAAAATATCATTCCAATAAGTTTTTCAAGCTAAAACCTAAAGATGAAGTGACTTTGCTGTCACCTGGTGTCTTATTTTGGCTTATTTTAGAATGCTCTAAATTACAGTTTTTCCCATTCATTTCTATGGGTGCCCATTTTTGACCCAAATACAAGATTAAGGAGTTTTTTTACCCACTTAACATTGTAGAATTGAGTCAAAAAATAGTGTGTGTTCAGGAGGCAAACTTAGGAAAAGTAGCCAAGTCTTGTACCGCTCAGATCACGGGAAGTATTTTTAAAAATAAATCAAAACTATTTTGCCCACATTTGTCCAGAATACGGTTTTAGGGTTAAATAATCTAAGTTGCTATTTTCTCATTCCTTTATGATCTTACTGTAGAAGAGACGCTGCTGACACACACACACACACACACACACACACACCTGACCTTGGCTCTGCTGCTGGAGGAGAAGTGCTGCTGGACGGAGAGCGCCCCCGAGAGCCATGCCGAAGTGTTTGTTGGCCTGATTGAGACAGAGCCGCGGCAGGTCCAGCGGTGTCTCGGTGCCGTCGATCTCGCGGGAGAACTCGTGGATGGAGCTGCGGAACGCCGTGGAGAGATGCTCGCTCAGAGCCGCCACCATACGCCACAGCATGTAGTTATGAAGAACCCTGAGACAGAGAGAGTGTGTGTGTGAACGCAAGTGTAGTGGTCGAGCTGAGCTATAAATGCTTTAGGATGTTTAACTACTGTCAAAGAGAGTGTTTTAATGCTCAAACTCACACATACACACATGCAGGCACACACACAGACACACACACAGCCTGATCAATCTCACACTCGCTTGCTTGTACAAACACACACACACACTTTTTGGAGATGATGTCACCATACTGTAGCCTTCTGGGATATTTAAGTGTGACACACACGCGCTTAAGCATTTTAATCACAACACAGTTTGGCGCCGTGAACCGCTTCTCTCGCCAACAAAGCACTTCTGACAGAATTCAATTGAAGGAGAGATGAGAGAGAGAGAGAGAGAGAGAGAGAGAGAGAGAGAGAGAGAGAGAGAGAGAGAGAGAGAGAGAGAGAGAGAGAGAGAGAGAGAGAGAGAGAGAGAGAGAGAGAGAGAGAGAGAGAGAGATGAGAGAGAGAGTGAGAGAGAGAGACAGAGAGAGAGACAGAGAGAGACAGAGAGAGAGAGATGAGAGAGAGAGAGAGACAGAGAGAGAGACAGAGAGAGAGAGAGAGAGATGAGAGAGAGAGAGAGAGGGAGAGAGAGAGGGAGAGAGAGAGAGAGAGAGAGAGAGAGAGAGAGAGAGAGACAGAGAGAGAGACAGAGAGAGACGAGAGAGAGAGATGAGAGAGAGAGAGAGACAGAGAGAGACAGAGAGAGAGAGAGAGAGATGAGAGAGAGAGAGAGAGAGAGAGAGGGAGAGAGAGAGAGAGAGAGAGAGAGAGAGAGAATGAGAGCTTAAGAAAAAAGAATTTAAAAAAGAAAAGACAGGTTTCGATTTCACACCGCGAGTGTGTTTTATTAACGCGATTGTTGTTTGAAATGTTTCTCTTTGCATGCACAGATTTTGTGTGTGTGTTTGCACAGGTGTGGCGATGTCGGATATTTAATTAACGAGCATTACACAAAACATATTCTAATGCTGGAACTCAAGTCAATCACTGACAGGGGAACAGGAGTAAACTCATTAGGCTAATGTATTCTAATGAAGCTCATTACGCATAAAAGCAGCTCGTTTCTGAAGAAGATCAACAAACTCAAATCCTGCACAGAACACACACACACACACACTGGAGTTTAGTGAAAACACATCATTTATACAGCATTGTGTGTTGTGTGTGTGTGTGTGTTACTGTATTCATTTATTTTTTTCTTGTCAGTGATTCCAGACAGACACCATGAGAGTGAGACAGACACTGTGTGAGTGAGAGAGTGAGACAGACACTGCGAGAGTGAGACAGAAACTGTGAGCTGCAGACAGCGAGACAGACACCGTGAGCGTGAGACACACTCTCACAATGTCTGTCCCGCTGTCTTACTCTCACGGTTTCTGTCTCACTCTGACGATGTCTGTCCCACTGTCTCACTCTCACGGTTTCTGTCTCACTCTTACGATGTCTGTCTCACTGTCTCACTCTCACGGTGTCTGTCTCTCTCTCACAGTGTCTTTCTCACTGTCTCACTCTCAAGATGTCTGTCCCACTGTCTCACTCTCACGGTTTCTGTCTCACTCTCATCGATGTCTGTCCCACTGTCTCACTCTCACGGTTTCTGTCTCACTCTTACAATGTCTGTCTCACTGTCTCACTCTCACGGTGTCTGTTCTCACGCTCACAATGTCTGTCTCACTGTTTCACGCTCA
>JAQIUQ010001548.1:30000-35000 GCA_030378365.1 Hybognathus amarus
GTTGATCTTTGTTAATGTAATAATAATCCAGCTGTTGATTGTGTTGATGTCAGCTCACAGTGCTAATGCTAATTACTAATGCTCATAAACACAACCTTGGATTTTAATAATGAATTGAAAGGCTGAAATATGAACTAAGATTAATAAATGCTGTAGAAGTATTGTTCATTCTTAGTTCACGTCAACTAATAAACCGTATTGTAAAATCACTCTAATATGATGATTTCCAGCACAATAAACTTTTATGATTATTATCAGTGTTTAAAACAATTGCTTCAGTTTAGTGGAAACTGTAATAAATATATATTTTTTAGGATTATTTGATGAATACAAAGTTTAAAAGAACAGCATTTATTTTAAAAATAATCTTTTAGAACAACATAAAAGTCTTTATTGTCACTTTTGATCAACACAATAATTCATTCATTTATTTTTCTTTCTTTTTTATATTACCCTGAATGTGTAAACCATAGCGTAAATGGAGAAATTCAATTAGTTAACTTTATTTTAATAAAATTATAAATAAGTATGTGTGTATTTTAATATATTAATATTACATTAATATTACATACATATACACAAATATGTATAAGTATTTATTATATTATATATACAAATATTTATATATATATATATATATATATATATATATATATATATATATATATATATATATAAAGTATTTTATTCTGTATTTTTCTACTACTGAAAGAGTTGTTATTGAATCCATCCGTCACCATTTAGTGTAAATGTAATCACTGATTGATCAGTTCTTCATCGAGTCTGTCAGTGTGTCAGACACACAGTAAAGAGAGAGGAAGAGATGGACAGACCACAGACTAGCGGCAATAAACACACACACACACACACACACACACACACACACACACACACACACAGAGTCCCATGAGAATAACCTGTACAGCTAGACACACACTAAACCTGTCACAGTCTGCACTTGATTCCTGCAGTCTGGGAGAGAGAGAGATGATGTGTGTGTGTGTGTGTGTGTGTGTGTGTGTGTGTGTGTGTGTGTGTGTGTGTGTGTGTGTGTGTGTGTAAACAAGTGGAGCTTTTGTGGGTCGATAACAATCAGCACCGGCACAGGGTGTTAACCAAACAGTGACACCTCAAATAAAGCCATGTTAACTCTTTCTCTCTCTCTCTCTCTCTCTCTCTACACACACACACACACACACACACACAATCATACACTCATACACTCACACTGACACTCATGTATATACTATAGATCCCAATGACATTGAAAACATATGTGTTTTTATGAGTGTGTGTGTGTGTGTGTGTGTGTGTGTGTGTGTGTGTGTGCTTATCAGAGATATTATAAAATCACTATTATAACACTCGCATTCTATAGCGGTCTGAAAACGCTTGAACATTGTTTATCGTTTCTTACAGCTATATTTATTATTATTATTACAGCCATATTGCTTTATAATCACATGATTTTATCAGCACTACTAACAAGCACAGCAATCATGGAATAAAAAATGTTTAATCAGAAAGACTTGGAGTAACCCTTCACACTAAGGTTCATTAGTTAACATTCGTTAATTACATTAGTTAACATGAACTAATAAAGAACTGCATATATACCGCATTTATTAATCCTGTAAATGTTAATAATGACCCGTACTGTACAGGGATCTCTCCAGATCTCTCACCGTTTGGACGTGGTCTTAATGATGTCCGACACCGTCTGAATGTATTCAGTGGCCAAAACCACGATCTCCTCGTCCTCGGAGAAGTTCTCGTTGAAGATTCGGTCCAGAAGACGTTTCCAGTGGAACTGTGGAGCGAGAGGACAGCGCTGTGAGCCTGTTATTGAGTTATGATTCATATACAGATCATGTGTTTTAATCAGCGGATCTGTGCTGGACTGAAACATGTCTTCAGATGTGGGCCAGTCGGCTTTAATTTCACCGTTGAGCAGAAGGTCATCAAGAAGCACAGAACCAGTCTATACATCATCTGAAAGCTGAATATATAAGCTTCACATTGATGTATTTATTGTTATGATATGACAATAATCAGCTGATTTACAACTGTTGGAAATCTGAATCTGAGCATGCAAAAATAATCCAAATCCCCTTACAGTTGTGCATTTATGATGGAGATTGTGCTGCAGAAATACATGTTTTATATATTTACGATAGGATGTGTAATATAATGTGTGTGTGTGTGTGTGTGTACTCGATGCTGGGAGCCAGTTTCTGCAGCTGGTTGAGAGTCATGCGGTTGTACATGCTGCTGATGTCTTTCCTTTGCTCCTCGTAATTCAGACACTGTGATCTTTGGCCAAAAACAAAGAAGAAAGACTGTTAAATCATATGCACACACACACACAAAACCCACACACACACACACAACTCATACAAGCACACCCTGCAGTTCAGAATCACTTCCCTTTAGATTCAGTGGTTCGGTTCATTGAAGTGATTCCTTTGAACGAACACACTCATCCTTCCTTCCCGGGTCACAATGACCCTAAAATTATACTTCTTTTATTTTTTAGTCCAGAGATATTTTATTTAATTTTGATAATATTTTTAAATGCTATTTTTTTAGGAGATTTTTGTTATTTTTATTTTTATTTTACTTTAAATTACTAGATTTGATCAATAACTAAATAGTAATTCAGAAGCACTTTCCTCACAATCTTTCAACTTAACTTTCAATTTCATGCCTAAACCTTTTAATTATAAACATTATGCATTAAAAATCCAAAGAACACTCAATTTTCAACAAATTTCCAAAAAGAATTCTGGGTCAAAATGACCCGAGTAAGGGATGATGGAAGAACGATTCCCTGGCGAACACACACACACACATGAGATACATACGTTAGCCAGTTTGATCTCCAGATCCAGGATCTCTCGAGCCTTCAGCGTGGCGTTCTGAGCTCCCAGCATGCTCAGCAGTCGCTCCATCAGCGCCTTATGAGGACGCCAGGATCTGACGACAGCGAGAGAAACCTCCGTTATTAAACTGATGTCATACACAAAAGCAAAAGTAGCATTCATAAAGGTTTTTATTGATGAATTTCATTTGATTCGTTCTCTCATAACAAATTATTTATTTTTTTTCTAACTATTAAAAAAAGATATAAACTAAATAGACATATTTCTAATAAACTAAAGAATACGACCTTATTGTAAAGTGTTACCAATTATTTTTATTATTTAAATGCAAATACTTGCATTTGTACTTATCTCGATGTCTTATTATATACGTCAGTTGTTTGTATATTTAATAAAGCAAATCTCATATTATGCCTGAGTTAGCAATAATAAAAACCAGGTTTTATTTCACCATAATATTAAGAAATTATATTTTAGTAACGATTAATCACACCCAAAATACATAATACATGTGTGTACTGTGTATAATTATTTTGTATACATAAAATACACACATATGTATATTTAATATTTGCATGTATATATTTATACATAATATAAAAAGAAATATTTCATACACAAATAACCCATTCTTCTTAAATATATACATGCATGTGTGTGTTTATATATACAAAATAATTATCCACAGTACACACACATATATAAATGTAAACAATCTTTTATTTTGGATGGGATTAATCATGATCTAGCATATATTACATAAAGACAGGAGTTTGTTCCTGGGAATATCTGATCTTTCGGTGGGATTTCTTCGTGGCTTGTCAGTTTAAATTTGTAGTTGCATTGTGGTAAAAGTCTGATGTCATCGGAGCGTGACGGGGTACCGCTGTGACCTCATTACTAATGGACACGAGCTCGTCTGTGACATCATCACCAGCTGTGACCCGATCAATTAGACATGCGAGCGCCCAGCGAGCGACAGATGGAGAGACGGAGGAGCTTCACCTTCACACTGTCTTCATCCAGGCCGAGGTACAGGGTTCGTTCCGGCAGAGTCAAACCCTCCTGATCAATCTGCAATCACACACAACACAATATAACTTTATTAGTATTGTCGATTTTGTACTTGTACATTTCAGGAATACATAACTTAGAACGTTCCCTCTGATAACAGATCACTGTAAACTGTAATGTGGAAATCTCTGTGAAACATGTGTATTGTGAAAAGCGCTCTAGGAATAAACGTGACTTAGCCTCACCCGTATGGCGTTGCGCTGACGAGTTTTATCGTCTACGCCTGACGGTGAGCGAGAAGAACACAGATGTGCTGTATAATCCTGAGTCTTGTACAGCATCTCATTAAAATCCGGGCTTGACGGGGGCGGAGCCACTGTTCCCAACCCGCCCCTCTGGGCGGAGCTCCAGACAGATCCCACCCACCACAGCTGTCAATCACCTCAGTCATAGGCCCCGCCCCCAGACGGTTCGATCTCCTTCATGTTGATGCACGAGCGGTAGAATTCTTTCACCTTTGGGAGAAAATAAAGTTTTTTGAACTTATAATAAAGTATAATTTAACCCCAATGAAAAATATATTTTTTTATAATAGTTTCAGTTTTAGCTAACTATAATAATCCTTGATTAATATAATTTCTTAAAAACACCTACTTCGAATAAAAATAAAATAACCGTCCTTTTTTATTTGCACTATATTAACCCTATTTTACTGCTAATATCTGTGGCTATTGTTTATTGCAATGTATTGTTAACTCTGACATCCAAAGTACATACAGTATTATCTAATGTTACTTTTATGTAATATGAGCCCCATTGTTTTGTTTTTGTACAAATGTGTACATAAAATGAATGGAATATGAAATAAAAATACATAAATAATAAAAAAATTAAAGGAAAAAATATTTAAAAATAATTTAATTAATAAATATGAATAAGTAAATAAATAAATAAAAAATTATTTTAAAAAATTAAATGTCTTTAAAGCAAGCCTTTGTACCTTCCTCTCGGCACTGTCCGGTTCCGTTCCTCTGGACCGGCACCTGTAGGAGGCGCTGCAGCTTCTCCTGGTTCAGTTCTCCGATGGCGGTGATGATCCCGTAG